>APFE031596969.1:0-18213 GCA_000404065.3 Pinus taeda | reverse complement strand
AAGTGAGAAACTTGCCATTGAGGCATGAAAGCTTCAAAGTACTAAAAGGGTTGTTCCTAGGTCGACTTCTTGGATAATGAGCTGATGTCGACAAGAAGTGACCCATCGTAGGAGGGCATTAATGAATCCCACATCTATGACATGAAACAGATCAAATGATTTTGTGGAGGTGAAAATGATTTGATGATACAAGGTTGAGGGTGGCGGTCATGAAATAATGAAGCGTGAAGGTATTGCAGCAGATGAGACACAAGCAGGGTTGGTGAATTCTCTGAGTGACTTCTCTTGAACATATCGGTGACACTGAAGTGGATTGGTAGCGTTAACCCCAAAAATGGATGGTACGGTGGACCAATGGTAATATGACTGGTGAATAGAATAACCCAACCTAACTCAATCATGGTGATGGAGTGAAAGTGTCATGTTCAAAAGCGACTTGCTACCAATAAAGTTTCTTCAAGTTTTCTTCCCAGTTTTTCCCTAGTCATTGCTGACCAGTACCTCTTTATTTTTGTCAAGCTTGAGGAGGATAACATATGCTTGTTCTATAATTTGCCTTTTTGGGAAAATCCGTTGCTATGTTTTAATGACCCTAGCGACAGTGAAAATCGTTCTTGTTTGTATGGACAAGTTTGTCGCTATTGGTTTTAAGGAGTTTAACGACAAAGATAACTCAGTCCTTTTTCAATTTTAGAGTGTCTAAAAAGGGATAGAAAGGAAACTCCAGCAATCATTTTTCATCATATAATCCCTTAAGTTCGAAAAAGTATATAATAATACGAAAGGGATGAATTTTCGATAGTTTTAACGAGCCGAACAAGACAAGCACTCGATATTTTTGTGTAATGATCCCTCAAGTTTAAAAAGATTAAAATCTAGAGGAGGGATAACACTTCCAATTGTTTTAACGAGCTAGAGAGGCCAATTTCTCAAACAATTTTTTCATATTTTACGAGTCAGATGAAAAGAGCTTAAAGGAGACTCATTTTTTGAGGAACGAGTGAAATTTTCGGGTAGCAGTTGGTTCCAGGTAAGGTTTGGAACTTTGCAATCACGACAGTTCAAAGAAAATGGCTAATAGAATCACTCATCGCTGTTGTTCCTCAAAAGGGGTAACAATCAAATGGAGACGTATGATCGGCTAAAACAGAGTGGAGGTGATGGTAAGAACATGACGAAGGCTCAAAAGCTAATGATAATGCGTTCACAATGGTTATTTACTGGAGTTTGGTTCATTTTTTAATGAGCTTAAACTCTGATGGAACATATGCTCATTGCTTAGGTTTAAATTTTAACGAGCTTGAACTTTGTGTAAAACAACTCATGCATGTCGTATAATAAGGATGTCTCATTGATAGGTTCATTTTTTAGGGAGCTTGCACCATTCGAAATTTTACTCTGGTGCCTTTCGCATGCAAGCTAGGAACGACCAATTACTGCCCTAGGGATTAATTAACTACCGAGGTTAGGTAGGAAAACTCTTGCTTTACTTTGCCGGTGCCATTTGGCCCCTGCAAAGGTGAAGGGTCGATCTAACCAATCACCTATCCTAAGCAGTTGAAGTTAGCAGAAACTATGGAGTTAGCATTACACTGGTCGCTTTTTACTTGCATATTTTGCATGCCCCCACGTATAATGAAGTAGAGTTTCCAGGTTACCCTTCAATTTGCAGACAAAACATTTGCTCTATCAGGAAAGGGCTACCTTTTGATGGAGGTATCTTATTCCAGTCTAATCCCATTTCCATAAATAGATAGTTTTGTTAGACTGGTCAGATTCCTACGTGGACACTCACCTTATAACTGAGGTTTTCCCGTCGGAGCAGACTGGGGTTCATGCCCCCTGGGTTTCAGTCATAATCACCAAATCACTCGCGCTCATTAGGTGGATGGAGTGGAGACTGATGAGACATTCCTTGCATAAAAAGACCAGTTAGGGATGGCATTTGACTATTAGCTATGTGTGAGCAAGGGAATGAACGTTGGTTTACAAGCTGGACCACTTTTCCTTCATGCGAAAAACACATCACTCAAAAGAGCGAGGAGACAATGGCTCCCATGTTATAAATGTAGTCATGCCCAAGTAGTAGATTGTAATATAAAGGTCCTTGGTCTACCATTATGTTCAGATAAACTGTTTTCCCTCTCAATGTTATAAGAAAATTTGGGAGGATCCCTAACGGTCGACTAATTCCTTTGTCGAAGCCTATTAGATTTTGCATCTCAGGCAAAAGCGATCGCAAACCAAGCGCTTTCCAACCAGTTGAGGAAAGTATAATCATAGAAGCCCCTTCATCTATGATAGTACTGACCATGACCATTCTGTAAGCTTGTACTATGATTTGGAATGGTACATTAGATGGTAGACTGGGTCTACCTAGTAGGTTCCAATCGAAGGAAACAACTAGGTTGCTTGGAGGTGGGACCGAGTAAACGACTGGATATTTCTCTGTCGAACTTCCTTCCTGCGGTAAAGGAATGGACAGGTTTCCCCCATGTTCATCGAAGTCTGTGTTTATGAAGAGAATTTGAACGGTGTCATTCTCATTCTCCTTGGTGACTGTATCATCTGAAGGTGGACCCTCTGAAGACAAGACTGGGTCGACTGCCATCTCGACCAGCTGACTTTGGTCCGGTGAGGACTCAGAGGGTTTATCTTCAATGATAGATGCTTCGACCGAACACAAAGGTGTGTTAACGATATTTTCAACTAGCGATGGACTCGGCAAGGGTTTCTTGTATGCAGGAGGAAGCCATAGCGGTGAAGCAGGACGATTATCCAAGACTCTTTTATCTTCATATAGGAAGGGACAATGGTGGATGGCATGATTGCCTTCACACAGTCTACAAGGAAATTTATATCTTCCTTTCTATGCATTGACTTCGTTTTAACTAGTCGATGGTGTACTCTCAACATGATCGTTAGAGGTTGACGACACCGGATTGTGCAAGCAGGGAGACCAGTCCCTTAAGATCTGTGGGATGCAAGGACAATCTCAATGATAGTGGTCCCCTTTGCAAATGACACATGGAGATTTAGGTTTGGATGGTGCAGTGTGTGGATTTTCGCTAGATGATGTACGGTTGCCCCTTTTGGCCATTGGCTCCTTCTTCTTCTTCTTCTCCTTCCCTTTCTTCTTCTTCTTAGTTACTTGGTTTTTAGTTTTACCAACTTTACCAAGTGAACAGGAAGGAGGAGAGGGAGAAAAAAACAAAGTATCAAGTTGGGGGGTAACTTTAGTATCATCTGGTTGCTAATTTGATTGCTCAGGAATAATGGTGCTTTGAACGATAGAGGTTGATAAGATCCATACTGGCAGGCCAATTGTTAGTCCTGGAAGGGACAATGTGGCCATGTGAGGTGCACCAACATCCCCCCAAGAGGAGAAAGGACTAGGATTTATCTCAATGGGAAAACCTTGGTTGGTGGACTCCATTTTCTCAACCTAAGACCAACGAGAGATAGTGACGTTATTCTAATTAAAATAAATTTTATGACGCTTTGGCACAACTTGCTTTTTCAATTTTTAAGAGTCGAGAAAAAGCTAAAGATGACTCTAGTCGCCTATAATTTTTAATGAGCCTGAAGTGACAAGTTATCAGATTGACCTTTTCCTTTAAGGAGTCTAAAAAGGAATGAAAGAGACTACTCTAGAAATCTAGATAGAGGGATTACCAAACCAATCACAAAACTGCATAATACTTTTTACAGTGCAGCAGTCAATCTTCCTGAATGTTGTGTTCAGTGCATTGTGATCGATAGGGTAGCAGACACGGATTCCTAAGGATAAAGGATATAGCCTATTCTTGTCTCCCAATATATACTTGACGTTATGTTGGAGCACAAGTCCGTACTGGCACTTGTCGTCTCAAAGAGGAGGAATCACCCAACCTACGATGAGAGCGATAGTTACCAGGTTTTACGACGCTAGAATACGTCTCTGGCCTAGACTTCTGAATGTTGTGCGTTAGGTTCCAAAGGGTTTTTATGTTCATTGAATTTATTTTACAGTTGATCTTTCTTAAGAAGTTTGCCTTTAATGTTCACTGCGTGATGTAGATATACAATTCCTAAATATGCAATCTAAGATGATAAACAGTCATTTACTCTTCTTTTTGCAATGAAAATCCTAGCTACTAAGGAAAGAGAAATGAGATTCTTTTAGCATACAGCATAGAGCACACGCTAGATGCACTGTCCTAAATCAAAATCAACAAGCAGTCTAAATGCAAATGAGCATGCATGTATTTGTTTTCAACTTTTTTAATGTGTGAACGAAAAAAAGAATGCTAAGTACATATTTGAACTATCTTTTCTTTCAAAGCGACAATACGAACAATTTTCTCTTCAAAATATGAAAGGAAGACAAGGACAACACTTTGCGATTTTGAATTGAAAACTACTTTTGACACTTGAAATACTATTAATTCCAACAAAATATAAGAGTAGCAATGTAATCAACCATCGGGAATAGTAGGATTCTTTTCTTTGACTGAAAACGAAACTTGCGACACTTCCAAATCAAAAGACGACAGTTCGATTAAGCTACTTCTTTGTAAAGGAGAACTGTAAATGGTGAAAAGTACATCAAAACATTCACAGTTCTTTGTACAATGAAGGCTGAATAATGCAAAGGAAGGGAGTTTCAACAGTGGTATACTGATCAAAGACAGTAAAACTCCTGAATAATGTTGAAAAGAGTGAAGAAAAACCAAAATCTGGAGGCAGAAACAGTCTTATCTAATCATCGCACCTGTAACACAGGGAAACCGAGATGCATCTCACCTACTGCACATGGGAGGTGCGATGCATCCAAATTGCCTAAAGGAGACAGTGCGATGGTCCAGGGATGTGACTTTAACTTGGTTTTTTATCATAGTTTGTAGCTTAGTTCAGGGATTTAGGCTGAGCTAATGATAGTCAGTAAATACAAAGTGTACGGGCTGATCTAATGAGGTTACTTGAGCCACCACTAGGGCAATTAGGATGTTTGCAAGTTAGATGTTTAATTCATAAACTAACTTGGAGATTGACTGAAGCAGCCTTTATCTACTTTGCAGTCGCATAGCAAAAGAAGTTCGAAGGCTAGCTGGCATAACTTCAGGCTCCATCTGTAGTTTATAAAGTAAACAAACTAGAAACAAGGGAACAAGCTATTCGCTCCCCAGTGGAGTCGACATTTTGTTACTAGGAAAACTAGTGTCCATGCAGAGCTTCTAGTCCCACTAAGATGGGTAGCTATTTTAGAAACAAATAAACTAAAGTTAATTGTGTTTTCCTTTATGAGAAGTAGATGAGAGAGAAGTAAAGAGTACCAACCTTAGTCCTTCGCTTGGCTCCTTACTTGTTTCCTCCCCCCTTTGACAAATCTTTGCCACTTCTCCCTTGTTTACCCCACTTCAAAGAGCACCTATAAAATAAAAGTAGCATAGTACCATCAAAGCACCGAGATCTACAATCATAAACAATATAGGACCAGATATATATTGACCACACAAATGCATATATCAACTCAGACATACAAGAATGTGGAGGAAAACTCAAATAGCTTTATTGATGGAAAGAGTAGAAGAGAGGATTACAGCCCATTGATCTGACCCAACGTCATCCTCCCAGCATGAAAGCCCTTCTTCACCTCATGAAAAGCTTAGATCACCCAACACTGTGATGTTCCACAATGAAACCAACACCACTTCCTTACAAAAATACAAGATTCCAGCCTTCAGATCTCTGGGATGAGGGATCCATATATAAATGTTTGCAGGTGGTTGAGTCAGCTTCTGGGATTGTGATTAATGTCATTTCTCTGATAGTTCTAAATTTCACTTGGAGATTCCATGATCTCTTACTCATCCCTGGGCGAATTCAAAGAGGCAAGTGTCACAGGAGAAGTTTCTGGAAGATTCCATGATCATCCACCTTGCAAACTGTCTCTGCCATTTGTCTACTCTCGCTCATCACACCCTACAAAAGGGATTTCTAGTATGCATCACACTTTTTGCATGTGGCAGGTGAGATGCATCGTACCCTTAGCACTGAGCAGTCTATATGGTCCAGTTTTGACCAGTTCTGAGTAGTTTTTCATAGAGAACTTTTGGGAGATGATGTAATCAGCTGACCTTGCTCTTTTAGGGTATGAAACAACACTTTTAGGGACTTAGAAGCCCTTGGTTTATGGACATATGTGATTGGGGTTGCAATCCCCAAATATGTCTATAACAACTAGGTATTTCAATCTTTGCTCATTATGCTGCTACAGGTTTGCAGGTCGCAGAGGTTGCTTTGGGAGCCCCACCATTTCCTACCGTGTTTCGTGGCCCGCTCTGGGGCATTTCCTCTATTCCTTGTGGTCCTTTCTATGTTCCATTATTGTTCTAGTTTGCCTACTTTGTCATGATGATAGGTGGGTTCGATGCAGAGGCCCCATCAGATCTATTCTTAGTCTAAGGTGGACTGTTCTCAATGGGGGGAGACTCAGAGTCCCCCCCGGAAGGGACTCCATGATGGTTGTACTATTGATTGGCATCTGCAGTTGCTAGGTGTTGCAGTAGGTTTGTAGTTGACACACCGTGCTTAGAGTAGAGCTCCGTTGTAGGGACTAACGAAACCCTAATTTGTTGCAGAGCTCCATTCCACATCCTAAAAAGTGGTTAAGCAGGTTAACATCGGAATGATATTGATTGTTAGCTTTCATTTGAGGAAACAATATTTCATTACATACAATATGACTACCATACTATTTTTATTTTTACATATATATTACTTTTTCATAAGTTGTGTGTTATTGGGAAAATATAAAGTCACACTTTACAGGGTTCATTCTTTTAATTACAAGTTACGATCTAATTGTTGTTACAGAATTGATACAGGCTACAATGGAAAATATAATTTTGGCAAAAGGAGACTATGTTGATCCCCTTATTAGTGATCAAGTCATTGGGCCAGGAAGGGTTGAATCTGCAGAGTCTGGAACTTATTATGTTGGAGAAAGGGTTAGTGTTGGTATGTTGCAATTTTGATAATTGATGTCATTCAACCACATTTGATTGATGATGATGTTAATGAAGGGGACATACATCCATGGACGACTGTGGATTTGCAACACCACATAGGTAAATAAAAATATTGAAGCATGTGTTATATATTATTGATACTATAATAAATGTTTTTTATTTGAGTAACTAACATTATTTACATTCATTTATAGGTATAAATGTTTCTTCTACATTTTCTATTGGAAACAAGGTAAATCTTCTACAACATGGAGTGAAGGTGGGCAAGGACTCCATATTCAATACAGAACTTGGGTATAAAGTGCATGGAAAAGATGGTAAAGAAAGGATGCATAGTGGTTAAAATTGAAAAGGTGTTAAAATATAATGCTCCTCTACCACATCCAACAGGATTTGAGCATACACTTGGGGGTGCATTAGAATCTTATGAAATTTGGCAAGTAAGTATCTTGAATTTTTTTACTCCGAACTTTGTTAAGTAACAAACATCCAGAATTAGATAAATTTTGTTGAAAACTCAACGTGGTTTTGAAAACTCTTATTTTTATTTTACTTAAAGATATGATTGGAGGAGTTTTTAGGTGTATATAATTTTGATGGGGATTAGATTATAATAGTCTTATTTCGGATGAGACTATAAAATTGATAGGTTCAAATTTTTCTATTTAATCAATCAAACTATAAAATTGATAAGTCCAAATTTTTCCAACTAACCATTAAATCCACTCACTTACTCTACACCTATTTTACAACCTATAAAAACATTCCATGGAAATCTCTTTCCACACTAAGTCTTCTGCTGCATGGCCACAGCCATGATTGATTCATTCGGCTCTTGCGTCACGATAAATCGATAGTATTTTGGGAGTGGCCACGCCCTTTCTTGAATTTTCAATCACAGAAAATTGGTAGTATTTTTGCAGGTACCGACAACCTAAGGCCATGGCTCAATTATTTTCCGTCGGCACAACTTGACAAAAGGCATCGGGGCCAAGCCAAATATAGCTTTACTTTGATGAGATGGCTTCTGAACTTCACTGCTATACTTGATTTCACGTGTCAAAATGCTGACCCGCCCTTTACAATGAAAAGTAAAGTGCGACAATAAGAACATCCTTCGACTCTGAAGAGACAATATTTTAATAAGGAATTTTTATTATTTATATTTCAGGGTGTAATTTAGGTGGTACGGAAAATGTTATTATTTTGTTTTTTTTGTTTACTTTGGATTTGGTTTTAATTTTAGGGTCTACTAAATTGAATTTATAATGAATATATTGTGAATTTCAAAATTATTTTTAATTCAAGTAAATAAAACTAAAATATTTAATTTTGAAATATTCTTTATCATCAAAATAAGAATAATAAAAACACGCTATAATTCTCATATCTCTCAACTTTAATTAAAAAATCAAAACATTTTTTATAAGAAGAGCTTCGGCGTAAAATCAAAGATCTTTTTCATGTAATTTTACGTCGAAGTTCTTCTTATAAATATGATGGATTACAGAAGCTTCAATTCTACAAATCAAAACATGTATATTTCTTACCTTTAAAAAAACAGAATGACTTTAAGCCGTCAAACTTTATAGCACACTGACTTTAAAACACAAAAAATTATATTTTATTCTCAATGGAAAAGCTGAAGTGGTCATTTCATATTTTTAATATGGAAAAGCTGAAGTGGTCATTTCATATTTTTAATATGAAGAATTGATGGCTCATTAATTTCACTTTTTATTCATTTTTAAAAATGTGGTTAAATAAATTTTATTATTTTTGAGTTTAAATTATAGCAAAATAATTAATTTTATTTATTTAAAAAAATAATCCATTTTATTATTAAATTACATTTTTTTTAATCGAAAATTATTAATTTTCGTCATGTTGACTGTTAATTTAGAATAAATTAAATTATATTTTATTAATATAAAATTATGTAATTTAATTAGATGTGTATATATAAATTATATTTATTAATATATTTAGTTGTCAGGTTATTGGATATTGGTATAAATTATATATATTAGTATATTTAGGTCGTAAGCTTTTGAATATTCTCTCACGGTTGTACTCACAGTGCCACTCAGAAAATTTGAATTTGATCCTACTTATCCAAATTATTCCATCCGGTAATAATGTTGGATATATTCTATTTATTAATTTAATATTCAAATTAAAGTTCATTTAATTTTGTGTTTTTATACAAGTTAGTACTATTAACTTGCATGATGTTGGATTTTCTTAATATTACAGTGGCAACGAAAGTCAGGGAAATTGATTACGGAGTCGTCTAATGAGGCCGAGGAATTGTCGGGATGGTGTCTAAAGTGGCCTGAATTTTGGTAAAAAAAAAAATTAAAAATCTTGTAAAGACAGTGTTTGAATCGTGTTTTTATGGTGGAGATAGATTCAGCGCCATCAAAAACACGTCTAGAATATTTAAAATTTTGAAGTTTAACAACCATAACCTAGATTTACAAAAATCCTTCTCGGATTTTCTCTAAATATAACCAGAATTTCTATAACTTTCCGGGAAACTCCTCCACCTTGTTAGACTATGTAGCACTGATATAGTTCTCGTGCTTCTATTTCCAACCTCTATACACTGGGGTCCTCTTGTAGGGTGGTGAGGACCTTAAACAACTGCTCAAAAAGTGTCCTGCAGTCCCTCATAGCACTTGCTACCGCATCTGCCACATCAATAGCACACTACTCCCTTACTTCCAGTGTAGTTGAAGGCTAGGCCTTTAACTGCAACTTCGTCATCTTGAGATTCAACTCTAGATAAACCTTGCCCAACTCTGTACATGCATCACGCACTCCCGAAACAAGTTTTCTAACCTTCACATTGACTAGCTCGACCTCAGGGAAGTCCAACTCCAAGACAGTCTGGCATGCTTCATCCACAACCTTAGTGAGGTGTTGATTCTTATCTGTGAGGTCGGTCACAAGGTTGATGGTGGAGTTGTGTTGTATAGCCATTTAAGCATTGTTGACCCTTTGCTTGTTGATCATCTTCAAAGCGTAGTGATCGCAGGCTTGAAGTTCAGCAATCACATCATCCTGGAAAAGGTAAAGCACTTCGCTACGAAGCACTTCCAGCTTAAGTCGCACACCCTTAAGGGTGCTGACAACGCGTTTGTTAGCTTCGGTCGTCGTTATCAATGCTCTATCTGGCAGCACTATGGATCAAGGATCCCTAACGGGTAGCATCTTCTTAGCTTCTGAGGTGTCAATGGCCACACTAGTAGGCGGCACACTAGTCTGCATGTGTGAGGTGTGGATCTACAGCTCACGCAAACCCGTCTCAATAGTGCTCAATGCCTGTTTCTACTGCTACTTGAACTACTGCAACGGTTCTGTGGTGGCGTCCCTCACCACATTCCCTATATCATTCAGATCTCCATTTGTCAGCGTGATCAGATCCAAAGACATATTGCTCGCTTTGGACTTCTTCCATGACCCTATATTTTCTGGACCCCTGGTGCACTTGATATAGAATGGAGTTGTCTCTGGGTCTACTCCTCCCTACTCTATTTATTCGTCCACTTCTTCCTCTGTCTCTGGTGAGGGAAATTTCTCACTGTCAGAACCACGCTTCTCTCCTCCTGCCTATCCGCATGTCTCCTATGCGGCAGCGCACTCTGCCTTAGCCTTAGCGTTAACCTCCTTTCTCCTTTTTGCATCTAGCTACTCCATCTTTAGCTTGGCTTCTTCCTTCTTCCACTACGCGACGGTCTTTCTAGATCCCGCGGCCAATTCTGAGGAAGTGTGCCATTCTACCGGCCATCGGTCAAGGAATATGTCTATCGCATCATCTATTTCCAAGTATGGAAAGTCATGCCACTTTTGCTCGAGGTCCTTCTATGTCGTTATTGAGACGTGGTGGAAATTAGCCTTGAATTCCATGTACTCCTGCAATCTTTAAAAATTGGTAGGTGACAACCATGGCTTGCGGTTGATGGCCATGTGCACGTTCACCTCCATTGAGGTCCAATATATTTTTCTCTCCTTTACCTTTTGAGGATCCTTGGTTGCCCATAGTGAAGCATACTTCAATACCTCTAGTAGATCTAGTGCAACTGGTGGGAATTGACTGTCTTCAGGTAGGTCCTAGGATACCAGTATTATGGACAACAAAATCCATGCATAGTGGAATGGCTTGCTGAGACCGTACGCCTCTCAAAAATTCGTAAGGAACTCACCACAGAGGTAGTGTGCCCAATTAAATTGAACTCCTTTTGTGCATTGGGCCACCAAAGCTATGACTAGTGCTGACACTTCATCTGCCCAACACTTCACTATAGCCTTCTCTATAAATATTTGTGTGGCTACTTTGGCCACAGGTCATAGATGCTCAAAATGGGGTAGTCGCATGGTTTCTTCAATAACTTGAACTTTTCCTTCATGGCCTCCATGAGGACATGCTCACCAGCCTTTCCACCAAATTCCATAGATAGATTTTTCCCTATGTCTGGCAGCCGCATGATCCTATGGAACAACATATCAGTGATGACAATTCGCTCCTCCAGCCACAAACACCCGTCGTGTACCAAGCACAACAACTACTTGATTACCACTATTGTGATGGGCATGCGGTTGTAATGCAACACCTATAACAGGTTTAGCAGACCTCGCTATTCGCTCTCCATGCCACAGACACCCATCGTGTACCAAGAACAACAACTACTTGATTACCATTATTTTGATGGGCACGCGGTTGTAATGCAACACCCATAGTAGATTTAGCAGTCCTACCTTATCCATGCCTCTTAACCACTTCCGCAGTTCCCACACGATTACTCCAGTGTTTTTGTGGAGGAACTAGCACATAAGTTGGTCTGTTGCTAAGTAATGGAACTTCTCTGTGTCTGCTAAATCCCAATCTTCTAATTTCAAAAGGGGGACATGCCCTAAGTGTTGGCATTATGACACAGGTTTGGCTCTATGGCATAGGTGTTTTCCTTGATGGCAACTCATTCAAATGGCAGATCACAGCTCAGCCACTCAGAATGGAAGAAAATAAGGTATACGTAACTTCCTCTCAGAAAAATCGCATATACACGTGGGATCATCGATCAAAAGGCACGTATACATATGCGCACACTTTCATGCAAAGAAAAGCGCGTACATGTGGGAAAATTTATGTTTGGTCCATGGTATTTAGTCCGACATATTTGAACCTATGGTTTTGGTCCTTGGTATTACATCCAAAGTGTTGAACCCAAGTGTTGGGTCCCTAGTATTGGTTCTCAATGGTTTTGGACCATGGTTTGAGTAAGGCCAAAGACTATAAAAAGGGAAGGAGATCATTTGGCAATGGATCGACAAAAGTGTTGAATATCTTAAGAGGAGCAAGATCTAGAAAACGAGTGATAGATTTATGTTGCATTGTTGGACCTGAACCAAGGAGGAACCTGAGCGCTAAAAGATGGATAAGTTCTATTGATGGATTAAGATTTTAAGGCTTGAATAGGCTTATCATTGTGTGATTCTTGATCTGTTATAATTGGCACATGATTAGATCTATAAATATGAAAATCTGGTTATAAATAATGTATGATTAAGTGAAAAGTGGTCAATTATATTTTATAGATCTGTACACAGGTTCAGCACATCAGAGGCGCATATACAAGCAGGTTTAGCGAGAAAAAATAGCGTATACGCTGGTTAGTCTTGAGACAGATGTGTATGTACGCAGGTCTCTCATTTTGAAGTAGCGTACGTCTCATGAAATATGCTTTAGCTGCTCTTGTTTATTGCTACAGTGTTCTGGGTTCAGAATTGGTGCCTCATTACTATTACTGTTTTCTGGTTACAGCATTCTAAGAAGTATTTGGTTGATTCTATTTTGTTTTGTACAAAGGAGATTGATTGATGCAGATACACTTGATGTTTGATTGATGATATTCATGGATCCAGTCTGAAAATTTATGAAATGTGGTCCCTGGAAGAAAAGAAAAGGTTGTAGCCTTCTGTAGGTTAGCACCTACGTACTAGTACCTCAACTAGTACAAGAGCTAAGGGGGTTGTAGCTCCCTTTCAAGAGAAGCTGGAGAACGAGAGAAGGTTGTAGCCTTCTGCAGGTTTTAGCCTCCATACTGGTATAAGACTGCACCAGTACAGAATCATTGTAAAAAGACATTTCTAATTGAAAGAAGATAAAGACAAATTGTAGCACGTGGTTTTCACCAACATTGGGTTTCCACCTTATATCTTGTGTTCTTGTGTGTGAGTGTCTACATTATTTTTCTATTCGTGGTTAATGTTTATATGATTTTGATATCAGCATCTGAAGAATAATTAAATTATAAGTTATATGCTAGTTTCCTTAACTAAAGTTGCGTATATACGCTAGTTTCACTAACCTAAGTAGCGTATACAAATCTGTGTATGAATTGAAAAATAATTGACCTGATAATACTGATTCACCCCCCCTCTCAGTATTATTTCCAACAATTGGAATCGGAGCATGTCCTTTAGAAGAAGCTTGATCACTTGAAGGAAGATCTATCATCATGAGCAACTACGAGAGAGGCGTCCATCAGGGCACCAATTTTTGATGGGAGCAACTTCATCTATTGGAAGGTAAGAATCACAGCCTATCTTCAATCTCTCGGTACAGAAGTTTGAGATATTGTGGAAATAGGATACACATTTCCATCAACAACTCCTTCAAATACGGCTGGTAAGAAGCAGTATGAAACAAATGCAAATGTTGTCAATACTCTATTAGGGAGTTTATCACAATTATAATTTGTCAAGGTTATGCAGCTCAAAACCGCAAAATAAATATGGGGCAAGATTGTTCTGACCTATGAAGGAGATGATCAGGTAAAACGAGCAAAACTACAAACTCTTAGAATTCAATATGAAAATCTCAGAACGTACAATGATGAAGGTGTTGCTAACTATTTCCTATGTATAGATGAGATTGTAAATTGTATTAAAAACTTGGGTGAAGAAATAAAAGAAGTTGTTTTGGTTGAAAAGGTTCTAAGATCTTTTTCTTCTAAGTTTTATTCAAAATTTTCTGCCATAGAAGAAAAGCAGAATCTACAGTGCCTTACCATGTCTCAGTTGCACAGAATTCTAACTCCTTACGCAATGAGAAAAGGGGGACCATCAAACAAGAGAGAAGCCGCATTCAAAGCCTCAGGAAAAGGAGATTACAATGGGTCAGGACATATGTCTGAAGAAGAGGAAGAATCAAACTTTGTCAAGAACCTTCAATGGGGAACTGGAAGATTCAAAGGTAAGCTACCCTTCAAATGCTTTGCTTATGGAAGAGTCGGTCACTATGCTACAAAGTGTCCTCATAAAGATAAACTAGACAAAGGTAAGGAACCTATTAGACGGAATAGAAAATAGAATGTAAGTAAAAAGAGCTATTATACTCATGAAGACAGTGATGGACTTTCAAATAGTGATGAAGATGAACAAGGTAATGATGATATACTTTTGATGGCCTTTGAAGATGATGATTTCTTGGATGCTATAAATGAAGAAGGTCTTTATGAAGAAATTTCTAAACTTAAAATTTGTTTAGAAGAAAAGAATATGATCATAGATTCTCTAACATTCCAACTTGTTGAAAGATATAAACACAATGAAGGGTTAGAATGTGAAATTGTGGGACTTAGAAAAGAAATTGAGAAAAGAAAAGCCCTCAATCTTATATTTGCTAAAGGATCTGAAACTTTAGATCAAACTATCAAAGTGCAGCATTCTCCTCTAATCAAGACAGGTCTCATATATTCTGAAGAAGCATCTCAAGCACAGAAGCAAACACGAAAGCCATCCACCTGCAAAAGTTATCTTGATGTAGCAAGGAAAAATGAACAGGTTGACAATTAACAGCAAAAGCATAATGGGGATCACCAAGTAAATCAGGGATAATTTGCTTCAAGAATGAACAAGGATTACCAAGTAAATCGGGTGCAATCTACTTCAAGGATGAACAGAAGCTTCAACCAACCACAGGTAAATCATTCTCAATTTGCCTCAAGAATGGATGTCAATAGAAACTACAATCATTTGGTATGTAGGTTTGATAATCGCAAGAATTTCTTCAATGGCCAATATTTCTCTTGTCATAACATTGGTCACAAAGTTGCTCAATGTGTTGCCTACAAGACCATCATGACTAGGGAAGCTCAAAAGCAAAGGAGTATGACTGGGATCATGAAAAGGACCTACAATAACTTTTTTTCTCTTGAAAATGAAATAGAATGTTCTATTTGTAACAACTTTGGTCATGAAGACTCTGAATGAAGGAGTAGGTTTTGGAAAACAACTCAGAAGGAGCAAGCTTCATTTAGTCCCAAAACATGGAGAAAGAAGAAACCACAACCAGAAAGATGTGGGATAGCCTTATATGTAGAAGGACAGGAAGATCAGTGGTACATCGACAGTGGATGCTCGAAACATATGACAATTGATAAGGAAAAACTTCAGTCATATAGTGCCTTAGAAAAGGGAAAGAAGGTCTCATTTGGAAATGACATCTCAGCATTCATAAAAGGTAAAGGTTCTATTCATTTGAAAGAGAAGGTCAAAGTTGGAAATGTTATGTATGTTGATGGCTTAAAGCATAATCTATTGAGTGTCAGTCAAATGTGTGATCAAGGAACTGAGGTAATATTTCGATCAAATGGATGTATTGTTCGTGAGCTTGATACAAGAAAAATAGTGATCAAAGGCATAAGAACTCCAAATAATTTATACGTATTCAAAGGAGGACAACAACAATGCTATCTAAGCAAGAATGATGAACACTGGCTATCGCACAAAATATTGGGGCAACTAAGCTTCTCTCATATAAGGAAAGCATGCAAATATCAGGTGGTGGTTCATGATCTTCCGGACATTAGAATTCCAGACAATACAATATGCAAATCATATCAGTTTGGTAAACAAACCAGAACTAATTTCCATAAAAAGGAACGATCAGCTAGCAGGCCACTTGAACTTGTCCATACTGATATATGTGGTCAAACTAGGAAGAGGTCAACTCGAGGAGAAGAGTACTTCATATTGTTCATTGACGAATTTTCAAGGATGTGTTGGATAGGACACATGAAGTATAAAGATGAAGCTTTCGAAAAGTTCAAATTATTCAAAGCCTTGGTTGAAAACAAATCATATCGCAGAATCAAATGCCTCAGATCTGATCGAGGAGGGGAATTTACCTCAGAGAAATTTTTCAATTTTTGTGAAGAACATGGAATAAGAAGGGAATTCTCTACTGCAATGAATCCTCAGCAAAATGGAGTAGTGGAAAGGATGAATAGAACGGTTCAACAAATGGCTCATGCTATGCTTTATGAGTCTGGAACTCCCACGACCTTCTGGGTTGAAGCCACATTTGCTGCAGTTACTATTCTCAACAAGACAAATGTCAGGGTAAATAACACTTAGACTCCTCATGAACTTTGGTATGCTAAGACTCCCACGGTAAAATATTTCAAAATTTTTGGATCAAAATGCTACATCAAAAGAACTAATGAAAACCTTGGCAAATTTGAACCTAGAGCAGATGAAGGCATTCCCCTTGGTTACTCTCCCCACATCAAAGCATATAAGTGTTATAATAAAAGACTTGGAAAAATTGTTGGAAGTATTGATGTAGTGGTTGATGAAGAAGGAAACACTCCTAGGCAAGTAAAATCTGAAGAGTTCAAAGATGATGAGGACTATCCTTCAACATCAAATCAGAATCATGACAAAGAAGAAACCCATGAGGCACCAGAAGAACAGATAAGGATAGAAAAGACTCCATCCAGGTATGTTCAGAAGAATCATCCAAAAACTCAAATTTTGGGACAGAAAGAGGCAGGTGTACAAATAAGAAGAACCATTTCAGAAGATTCAAGCTATCTAGCATTACTCTCCTCTACTAAACCACAAAATGTAAGAGAGGCATGCAAAGATGAATGCTGGGTCAAGGCTATGGATGAAGAACTTGAGCATATTGAAAAGAATAACACTTGGGAGTTGGTTCCTAGACCAAAAGATAAGAATGTCATAGGGACAAAATGGATATTCAAAAATAGGCTAAATGAAAATGGAGAAGTCATTAGAAATAAGCAAGACTTGTTTGTAAAGGGTATACACAACAAGAAGGTATTGACTTTGAAGAAAATTTTGCACCAATTTCTAGACTAGAGGCTATAAGAATGTTCCTTGCTCTCTCTAGCTTTCAAAAGTTCAATGTATTTCAAATGGATGTGAAATTTGCCTTCTTAAATGGGGACTTAGAAGAAGAAGTGTATATTGAGCAACCAGATGGATTTATCCTTGGAAATGATCCAAAACTTGTATGCAGACTTAAGAAGGCACCCTATGGTGTTAAACAGGCTCCAAGGGCTTGGTACTATCGTCTAGACAAATACCTCCATCAACAAGGTTTCTCAAAAGGATGAGCAGATAGAAATCTACATATGAAAATTGATAATGATAAATTGCTAATACTTGTTGTATATGTTGATGATATCATCTTTGGCAGCAATGAAGAAGTCATGAGTCAAAACTTTGCTTTGGTGATGCAGAAAGAATTTGAAATGTCCTTTCTTGGTGAGCTGACATATTTCCTTGGGTTAAAAATCCAAAAAAATAAAGATGGTATCTTTCTATCACAAACCAAGTACCTAAAGCAGATCTTGAAGAAATATGGCATGGAAGATTCGAAACCGGTATGTACCCCTATGGTAACAGGATGCAGCCTTAGCGTGAATGATGTATCAGCAGTAGTACATCAACCAACCTATAAATCCATGATTGGTAGTCTGCTCTATCTGACAGGTACTCGGCTAGACATCATGCATGCAGTGGGAATAGTTGGAAGATTTCAGGTAAATCCAAAGGAAGCACACCTTCAGGCAGTTAAGAAGATTTTCAAATATCTTCAAGGAACACAAAACTATGGCTTATGGTATCCTAGAGATGCATATATCACACTTCATGCATATACAGATGCAGATTGGGCAGGAACTGTGGATGACAGAAAAAACACTAGTGGGGGTGCATTCTTTATGGGTTCCAGATTAGTATCTTGGTTCAGCAAGAAACAAAGTTCAATTGCTTTATCTACAACAGAAGCAGAATATGTGGCTGCTGCATCTTGTTGCACACAACTCCTTTGGATGATGCAAACCTTGAAAGATTTTCAAATCACTTGTACTCCACATATCTCCAT
>APFE031596967.1:0-12169 GCA_000404065.3 Pinus taeda | reverse complement strand
CCGCATGATTAAGGAAGTCCTCGTCAAATGGAAAGACCCCTCTCCGGAAGATGAAACTTGGGAGCCAGCCACTATTCTTCAGCAGTTTCCGCAGCTTCAGCCTTGAGGACAAGGCTAGTCTTAAGGGGGAGGGCATGTTAGGGTCCCACCCTAACCCCCTTATCTATGTAATGGGACCACGTCATAGTCAAGAGTCAATAAAGCCCATATTAATAATTGTAAGTGGTTAATCCGCAATTAATAACGGAACCACAGTTAGTTGCAAATGGGCCGTAGTATTAGATAGATGGTATTAGTAATACCACAGTATTGGCCCGTGGTATTGCATGTATGAGTCATATATAAAGGATAGAGACTCCCTGCGAGGAGAATCGTGTCTTATTTTGTAATCAAGCTCTGCTCTATTGGAGGTTGCCCCCTCGAAGAGGCAAGTGAACATTACTCTCTGAATAATAAAATCATTGCTATTCTGTGTTCTGGGTATCTTTTCTTCGCATATTCTGTATTTGGGTATCGTTTGCATGTTAAGAGCATAACAGATCCACTGGATTGTCTCACACACTAACCCAAAGATAATGATACTGAACAGTGTCAGTGGAGAAAGGCTTGCTTCCTTTAGGATGAAGAATTATCAGGAGATATATCATTTTCCATTCCCAGTGAGCAAGATGGATGCACCGTTTTACACTCCTAACGACAACATGAACATAAGAGATATCTTGAAGCATTGGGTAAAAGAGCCAACAAATTTCAGGACAACACCTAACCAGATATACAGGATGAAGGCACTCAGGAAAGCATACCAGTTCTTGGTCATCTTCACATGTCGCTTGTATGGCCAAGGGAGTACAGAAACCTTCCCATAAAGTTGGGTTTCTATGTTGGAATAGCTAGAAAGTGAAGGAAAATCATTCAACTGGTTCGACATGTTTGCTCTCCAGTTGAAAGTGCATCTATCCAATGCTCGGAGTCCATCCAAGGATCAGCAAGCAAAGTTCTTCATATCTACCTACTTTCTCGATGCAATCTGTTGGGTATGGACACCTTCAGAGAGTGTTGTGAACATATATTACAATTTTCTCTCAGATTGCAGCTACTGAGGAGTCATGACTAGAATATGTGACCATTTCATCACCCCTTTGTACATGATGATCTTTGAACAAGATTCACCCTGCATGTTTGAGGAAGCATTGGAGGCGTTGCTGAAGATTGCAGATTGGTACGCCTCACCCAGGGGAACCTTCATTAGGATGTACAGTGCAGAGAAATCTCTTCATGTGTTGCCAAGGTTTTCCATGGACAAGTTGGTCATGCATGATGTTGCATACCACATCTCGACAGGGTTATGAATGGGATTGCACTGGAAGAAGAAGGCACCATGGCCCACACTTCCTGTGCAAATTGGGTTGTACACAATCAGGAGTTTGAAAGAAGCAGATGTCAAGGTGGTCTATTTCAAGAATTTTAAGTTCAAAACCAGGAGTTTCAACCCGTATGGCCCACATGGTTTATGCAGGGACCACTGTGCGAGGGTGTACTATCCTTGGATCCATGGGGCATGTCATTAGCTAGAGGAAGACCCATGGAGATGTTGTTATAACTCCTCTAGGCTTAATGAATCGGTGAGCATTTCCATGGAGTGGCTACCAACACTGAAGGCAGCAACACCACAGGGAACAACAACAACAGTAGCAACAAGAAGCAAATCTATGAAGGAAAAGGCAAGAGGAGGATTGTCAAAAGCACAGAGACGGAGAAAATATACAAGTTTAAGGAAGGCCCACTTGTGGAAAAGGTAGCTTTGGAGATAGATGTGAAGAGGCGACAACACAACAGAATGATATTGCAAAGAAAGAGAAAGAAGTAAAGGCTAGAAGATACAAAAAGGATGTTTCAGGAAGTCTAGTAGAATATCAAGGAAGAACACGAGTTACACAAAGGAGAGAAGGAATTGCAGCATGAGCATGAATAAGAACAAGAACAGGAATAGGAGGAACTACAAGGTGCACAGATAGCGCAAAATGCACAAATACAGGTTGAAGACTCTGAACCAGCAGCAGATGAGGAACAGGGTGAGCAGCCGCAGGAACAACAACTTGCTATGTAGGATGAACAGATAGTATAACAGATGTACATGGAGATGGAGTAGCCGGAACAAGATCAGGATACCAACCTCATGCCAAAAGCAACTGAGGTCACTCTACAGGCTTTGCTAGCTCTAATAGCAGAGAAAGTCCCAAGTGAACAAGGGGATATTATTATCCTTGAGGACCATCCAAGAATAGAGGTGTACAACATAGCCTTTGATGAGTCACAACAAAAGGTTGTATAAGCATGTAGAGCGTACACCCCAGATGAGCATGAATCACCTACTCACTTAGAAGAACAAGTGATTCTGTTAGATGTACGGAGCATTCTAGCTACCTTAGCCAATGCTACAAAGGCTTATGTCGAAGCCACAAGCTCGAGTGTGAATTTCTTGATAGCAGAAAACAAGTGCATCGCTAAGGAGTTGCAAACAGCCAGGTAGAGAGAGGAACAACCAACAGGATCTCCTATAGCATAGATGAAAATGGCCATACTTGTTGAAGTATTGGCTCTTGAGACAGACACGTGGAGACTGTATGATAGGTTTGTCACTATGCATAAGGTAGTTGTCCACCTACATGGTCATCAACATCGCTACACCAAGATAGCGCGAACACTCACAAACATACATGCCATAGTTGATCATGTACTGATTATGTCTAGCATTGACCAAAGACTCGACCAAAATGTAATGAGGAACCTACTATCCCGATCTGAGATGATAGACTGTGGGATCACAAGGTGTACCCACACTCAGTCAAAGAAGAGTTTAGCAGTGCCTTCTGTTGTGATATTCTTCTTGCGGACCACCATAATGGCCATCCTCGAGAATCTATCGACGACCACAAAAACAAAGTCGTTTTCATGCTTAGTAGAAGAAATGCCTTGCTTCTTGATGGTCAGTTTGGAAATGGCACAGCCAGTGCAGGATTTGATGTACTTCCTGACATCTTGTCAAATATTCGGCCAATAGAAATATTTTGCAGTGTTGTACTGTTTTCTCGACCCAGAAATTCCCAGCAACCCGACTGTAATGTGCTTCCAAACCATATTAGCATGCTCGCTTGAAGTAACACAAAGGTTTCCTAGGTGGCATAACAGTGCATCCTAGAGGTGAAAATCTGGAACTTTCTGACCCTCCAAGAGCATCTAGTCTGTGTGGCTGAATTTTGGGTCGCTTTTATAGAGAAGTGGCCAATAAGAAGTCTCGTGTCCACAGGAGTTGAACATGGTGGTTAACACCATGATCGGGGGTTGGCTGAGGCAGTCTGCAACATTATTTGTACTGCCCTTCTTGCACTTGATATTCAAATGGAAGTGTTGCAGGTATGTGAACCACTTCTGATGGGGATCATTCTGCAACTTCCCTTACGTCTGTATGAACTGCAGGGATTGGTGGTTTGTCTAGATGACTGTTTCCTTCCCCAAAATGTAATGCTTCCGTTACTGGAAGGCCTGCATAATGGAATACATCTCTTTGTCATAAGTGGATACTTCTGGACTGTGTCTGAAAGTGTCTCACTGTGATATGCCACTAGATGCCCCTGTTGTGTAAGGACTGCCCCAATAGCATATTCAGAGGCATCTGTCTAGATCTCAAATGGTTTTTTCAACTCTATGAATGCCTTCTATTTAGATTTAGAGCAAAATAGTTTTTCTTTCACTCCTCCCTTGGTGACTTGACTCAAGGGCCAAGTGATATGAGAGAACCCCAACACAAACCTGTTGTAGAAATTAGCAAGACCCAAAGAGTTGCGGAGCGCTGTCAGAGTGGTTAGGGTTGGCCAATCTCAAATGAATTATATCTTGGCTAGATCCACATGCACCCCTTGTTCATCAATAATGTATCCCAGATACTAAACCTGGGTCATGTCAAAAGTGAATTTCTCCAAATTGGCACATAGCTTGTGTTTCCGCAATGTTTGGAGAACCAGTCGGATGTGGTGGAGGTTCTCTTCCCAACTTTAGCTAAAGATCAAGATGTCATCAAAGTATACCACTATAAATGAGTTGGTGAATGGCCGCAATATGTCATATATCAGCGTCATGAAGGTTGCAGGAGCATTCGTCAACCCGAAAGGCATAACTAGTCATTCGAAAAGGCCCTCCTTAGCTTTGAAGGTAGTCTTCCACACATCGGAGGGTTTGATTGGTATCTGGTGATATTTAAACTTCAAGTCGATCTTGCTAAAATAATTTTCCTAATTTAGTTGCTCTAGAAGGTCATCAATCTCTGGGATCGGGTACCTATTCTAAACAGTGATCTTGTTCAGTGTCTGATAGTCAATACATAGTCTCCAAGTCCCATCCTTCTTCTATACCAACACGATCGAACTCCCAAAGGGCGATGAACTCGGCGTCATGTGACCTTTCTACAACAACTCCTGAATCTGCCTCTTGATTTTTTCATTCTCCAAAACAGAGCGCTGATAGATTGGTCCATTAGGCAATGACGCATCTAGGGTCAGATTGATTGAGTGCTTGACTTGACAGTGTAGAGGCACCCCTGCAGGGGAGGTGAAGATGTCCTCGTACTCCTCCATGACCTTATCCATTTTTTTTGTCGTGCAAAGGGGCCCTGTCTAGAGATCGTGGCCACGGTCTTATTTTTTCCCTGAGGGTGTATCATCAGGAAAACAAATTTCCCGGTTTTGGAAATGAGCTTACTGTGGTGTTTTGCAGTAACCAAAGAGATGATGGTAGGTGGTGCTACATTCGATATCTTGTACAACTTATTTCCCAAGGTAACAATAACAGCGCAAGGCCTTGACTCATACACAACATGTCGCTTGCACACGTATGGTTGGCATAATAATACATCACAAACATCAAGAGGAGAAACGTCACACAATACATCATCCATGAAGGGCTTGATGTTGTATGGAAGATGGCACTGCTAGCTGACGCGGAGGTCATGTCCTTGGTGAAGCCACCCGATGGTGTATGGTTATGGGTTTGTTGTGGTCGGTAAGATCAACTGCTTCATGACCTCTATTTAAATGAGGTTATTTTGTTTGTCGTTGTCGATAGTGAACTGTAGTGGGGAACCCTTTACCCACATCTAATAGTGGAAGATTCCTCCTCCTTTGGATCTTCGGTATCCTCCTTCTGGATCTTCGTGGTGGAAATAGTGATGTTGGGCTCTGCATTGATAATCTTCTTCCCTTGTCATTCCCTTTGTTGGTTTCTGACTTGGAGTCGTAACGTGCATATGATTCAAAAGCCTTCAACTTGGCCACAAGTGATTGTTTGGCCCAACACTCACTTGTGTTGTGAGTGGAGATCTTATGTAACTTACACCACTTTCCTGTGTCCTTCTTCGTCTTCACATTGTTTTTCTTTTCTTGTGGCTTTGGTGATTTTTCCTGGGCTGCCCCACCTTAGCTTTTTCCTTTGTTCTATTGTTTGGGGTCACCTTTCCCTTGCTTTAGATTCACAGATCCAAAGTATCGCCTTTTTCGTTTAAGATTTTGCTCAAAATTGACAGCATATCGGTATGCCATGCCGAGCGAGGAGATGTCCAGGAAATCCATCTCATCCTGGATGTATTTGTGTAGGTAGCCGCGTACTTGAGTACCAAATGTTTCTCAGAATTCTTGATACCCAACTTCGTGTGAAGGGTATGAAAAAAACATTGGTAAACTTCGGCATGTTTTGGTCCCTTCCCTGCCGCAACGTGGCCCACTTTATGTATTTATCCTCATAGCTCCTGACAGGATAGTACTTCTCCTTGATGGCGTCTCGGAACAAATTTCAAGTGGGTGTGGTTGAAAACAGTGAGGGCATATTTTCATCCTTCTTCTCACAGTAGGTTTTGTTGTAACATTATTTGGTTTTGATAAGTTAGTATGTTAGCCAAAAATAATTTTAAAATGTTGAGTTAGGATATGGATGCAAAAGAATGAAAAGTTAAAATGTTAGGCCAATTTAATGTTTTAAAAGCATCCATATCAATAAAATGATAGGTGTTAGCTGCCCTAAACAAATAAGGTAAAAGAAAAATAAAATGTTAGGGAAGCAAAAATTAAAGAATGGCTTCATTTCATATTTTTATAAATGTACATGTTGCTAGTCAAAATGCACCACATTGGGAAATGTCAAATGTTATATTCATGTGCAGAAGGAAAAGGCAAAGGAGTAAAGGTTTTACTCTAAAGAGTTATATATCAATTAATTTTTGTAAGGTCCCACCTTACCAACCATCAATAGTATAGAGAAGTAAATGTCACATTGAATACTATTACTCAATTTTTATTTTTGTTTTATTTTTGTTTTACTCATAATATGACTAACTTAGCTATCATGTAATCATGTTCCTTCAAGTATTTCAATGTAAGAATATAACATAAGAATTCAGGGATAAATTTCCCTTAAGACCAATTCCAAAACACATTTCCTCTCAAGTTTAAAAGATGATAACATGTGCTCTTTTCATACTTATACATGAGCTCTAAGTAAGAGTGGAAATAAATTCTACCATAATTTCATGTGCAAACATTAAGCTAGATCAACCTATTTGATTTCCTAGATTATGCTAAATAAGCTTTATTTATTGACTCTTGATATCATAACCACAAAAGTATTATACTTATTTTATAAAAATCACATATAAGTGTATGAGTATTAACCTACCTATAGCAAGGTCATTGAGGGTTGAATATGTTTCTCTTCATCAATAAATCTAATAAATATGATATGTTTATGAAATAGAATCACAAAATATGTTGACCCAACAACATTTCTAAATTCATCAATTAAAATTCCCAATCCCAATTATTAAGGCAATGCTGCAATCATGATAATTATATAATGAATGTTGAAACAAAAGCAACTATTGCTACTAATTCAAAAGAATATTATTCTTCAAAAAGTGTTATGTAAAACAATGAAACTGCATAAATTGGGCACAATTAGTTGTTTTCTACAGTCATTGAAGCACAAGAATGCACCCATGAACACATGCAACTCAGACAAAACTTATTATGCTCACTTACACAAAATCCTATAGAAAGTCACTATAAAATTGTTTCCAACAACCCCCTTTTTTATGAAAGATTTAGATAATAAAAGTAGCAACAATCATATTCTCTATTCACACTTCCGCAAATTATTAAATTAATTTTCATGTTCATACCAAAAACTTGCAGACATAAGAAGCTACATCCATCAAATAGTCTATTCATAAAATTCTAGTACATAAAAACTACGATAAGTAGGAATTTTACTCTAACAATTTATATGCATAAAAACTGCAGTCATTCATGTCTTTAGACAAACACTTTGCATGACGGTAAGTAGGACTTTTACTCTAACAATTTATATGCACAAAAACTACAGTCGTTCATATCTTTTGACAAACACTTTGCATGACAGTAAGTAGGACTTTTACTCTAACAATTTATATGCACAAAAACTACAGTCATTCATGTCTTTTGATAAACACTTTGCAAATGTGGAATATACAGCTATTGAGGCATTTTGACAAACACTTTGCAAGAATGCAATCTACAACCATTGAGGCATTTTGCCAAACAGTTGGCAACAATGAATTTGAGATTCTTCTTCAACCTATTTAGCTCAGAAAATTCTGAAATTGAAACTTCAAATGTTGGCATCTTAAAACCAGGACTAAACAATCTTATTTTTTCATCAAAAAATCGAAAACAAACGCATTTAATTAACAGCAACAATCTATAAAATCACCAATATTTTTTATCTCGGTTCGGAAAAGTACTTTTTTGGAATCAAATGAGGGGTTAAATGGCTAAATGGCACATATACCCCTTGATGTTGAGCGGAAAAGAAACAGAACATTCCAAAGGTGATTTATTAAAACAATAACAATAAACATTCCTACTATCTCATTTATCACTTTTTCAAACACTTAGTGTGCAAACTTCATGTACAGTTGTCCATGGAGAAAAAAAAAAAAAACTCAAATTTATGATAATATGGTATTTTAGTCAACCCATGACGACCTGCAATGGACAAAAATTCATTATAAAAAAAACTTAAAACTGGCAACACATTATTGTTTTAATCCTCTTGCATGTACATTCTCAACTACAATTTCCATTCATTATTGGTTAGCTCATAAATAAATCTACAAGTATCTCATAAACATTCAACAGTAGTAATTTCCAATGAATTTTAAAGTTTTACAGCACTTTTAAATTAATAATAAACTAAAATTTCAAGAATGCTTATGAACATACCTGACAGTGTATTTATACAATTCCAAAAAGATGGGAATATGCTCCAGCTCCAATGAGATTGTGCTCCTGCTCCAATATCCTTACCAACTCATTGTGAACCATCCAGTTTTCCTCCCACCATGTCCAAGGAGAAATTCTCCCCCTGGAACCCTCAAGCTGTAAGAGCTCACAAAAAATACCAAAATATAGCAGTAGAGAGATATCCAAGGCAAGCTGAGGAAGATAAGTTTCACTTCCTCCCAACACCACTCATGGTCAACTCCACCAAGTAGAGCTACATAGTAATTTAGATTATGAATTTCAAAATTGTTTCGAAAGAAATTGGCTACTCTCCATGTCTCTCACTCTCATAATAATTTTCAAATCTATCCAACTCTTAGTATCACAATGCACCTCTCTCCCCCTAAGTAAGAATACATGAGACACATATATAGGAGGAGCAACAAATTCTTGTCATAAAGGAGGAGTAATATGCATGCATTGCATTCCATTTAGAGGAGTGTAACTCATGCCATTAAGGAGAGGTATGCATGACTTAGTTAAGGATAGTGTAACTTATGCATTAAAGAGAGCGTAAGAGGAATCTTTTATGACATGTCTTTAATGAGTTGAAGAGGAATATGCCATTATTTGATGAGTGCATAAAATAGAGTGTAATGTATTATTAAAAGAGAGAGAGATTTACATAGAGCCATGAGAGTCATCAAGGAGAGAGGTGTGAAGTGATTGAGGAGATGAAGGTGACTTGTAATTCTCTTTTAATAATAATATCATAGTCTCATAAAAGATAATATTAATATTAATAATATTTAGGATTAATTTGATATTGAATGATTATGATTGATTAATGATAAGTTAAGTGATTTTCCTTCAACTATACTTGATTGCCAATTTATGTAAGGTGATTTACTATTTTTGGAAAGTCATGCTTGAGATGCTAGACATGACTTTCTATCTTTAGAAAGTCACTCTAGGATTGTTAGAAAAGAGGTTTTGTTAAGTAAATTCATCCTTGAGCTTCCCGTGAGTGGTATTTTTCTTCCGTAGAATAGCGATTCTATACCCCTATTGCATGCATCTCCATGCCTTAGTAGATTGAGGACTTTGCACTCTAATCTACTCTAAAGATCCCAGATTCCACACCTTGATCTTTTTAAATATTCAGGACTCCATGCCCTAAACATCTTATTATAGATACAAGTCTCCAAGTCTTTATCTTTCATGGATTTAGGACTCCTCGCCCTAATTTCCATGGCTTCTCATCTACTCGGCTTTGAAACTCCACGCTTCACCTTAAGGTACTGATTGTGAGCTCATACCCATATGATGGTTTGTTGTTAAGGACTTGTTCCCAGGCCTACACACATCACAATCTCATAGATCAAAGGAATAAATATATTTCATAATTAACTTATTCACATTTTACCAAATATTGTGCATGATCATAACACATAAAACACATATACACAGAGATTTCCCCTGGATCCCAAAACCGAGACCACCAGCTTGATTTTTCATTATGCTCCTTTCAATGTTATAATACATATTTATACATGCTGAAGCATTCAATACCATGGACTGAAAACCATCGCGTCCAATACCATGGACCGAAAAACCATCGCGTCCAATATCATGGACCGAAAATCATCACGTCCAAAAAACATGTGTGAAAATCATGCACAAAACCATAGGTGGGTCCGCCCAACCTAACATAGGGTCCAAAACCAAAATTTTCCAGGGTGCTACCCCAGACCCCATAAAGTGGGGTTACGGGTGCCCTTCAAACCCCCTTTTAACTACGTGGAAAGAATATAACACAACCCAACATTCTCCCACTTGTTGTTTTCTTTCCACACGGGGCCATAAGAAAGCTTAGTCATTTTGCCAACCCTGAAATGTCCATTGTCCCTCTACACCAAGAGAACTTCTCAGAGCTCACAGATTTTGTTAATGCATCTACAGTATTCTTCAAAGTGTCCACCTTTACCAGCAACACCTTTTTGTCTTCTATCATAACCCTCACAAAGTGATACTAAACATCAATGTGCTTTGTCATTGAATGATATGCAGGGTTCTTTGCCAAGAAAATTGCACTTTGGCTGTCACAGTCTATCCTTATAGCTTCCTGTACTTACCCCATACTTGAACACAATCTCTGCAACCAAACTGCTTCCTTGCTTGCATGAGTGGCTACCATGTATTCTGCCTCTGTAGTTGATAGTGCCACTACAGATTGTTTCTTAGACATCCAACTGACTGCACCTCCAAATAGGCTAAACACATACCCACTTGTAGATCTTCTCTGATCCAGATCTCCAGCCCAGTCTGCATCAACAAAGCCACGAATATTCAACACTCTATCCAATCCTAGTCTTCCTTGGTAGCACAGACCATAATCACTAGTGCCACACAAATACCTGAAAATCCGCTTCACTGTTGTCCAATGCTCCTTTCCTGGTTTTGATATAAACTTTCTCAATACTCCAACTGCATGTGCAATGTCTGGTCTAGTACAGACCATTGCATATATCAGGCTACAAAATACACTTGCATATGGAACACGGGACATGTCCTCTTCCTCTTCTTGTGTCGTGGGACATTGTTCAGCAGATAACCTCACACCTACAGCAATAGGAACCTTCACCGGTTTAATATCCTGCATATTAAACCTCTGCAGTATTGTCTCCACGTACCTCCTCTAGTTTAGCTAGAGCTTCCTCTTTGCCTGACCTCTTTTAATTTCTATGCCCAAAATATAGTTTGCAACACCAAGATCTTTCATGTCGAATTTGGAGTACAATTGGGTCTTCAAATCCTGGATAATTTCTTTGTCATTTCCAACCAACAATATATCATCCACATACAAGACCAGATAAATAACATAGTCACCAATTAATATAAAATACACACAGCGATCTGCTTTGCTTCTAGTGAAGCCAAGTCCCTGTATAAATGTATCAAATATTTGATACCACATCCTTGGTGACTGTTTTAACCCATACAGACACTTCTTGAACTTGCATACCAGTTCTTTCTTACCCTTCACTGCAAAGCCTTCAAGTTGCTTCATGTAGATTTCCTCTTCCAAATCCCCATGAAGAAATGTTGTCTTCACATCCATTTGTTCTACCTCAAAAATCAAAAGAAGAAACAACAGATAAAATTATCTAATAGGAATTTACCTTTGGCAACAGGAGAAAAAAATATCACCAAAATCAATTCCCGAGCACCTAGAATAACTTTTGCTACCAACCGAGCGTTGTATTTTCTTCACTTTTCCTTCTTGCATTTGTCTTCTTTTGAACCACCATTTTGCTGCCAATAGGTTTCCTTCCAGCTAACAACTCCACCAGATCCCAAGCCTCATTTTTGTGCAAAGATGCCATTTCATCAACCATGGCCTCTTTCCACAGTTTTCCATCCTCTGAATCTGCTGCTTCCTTCATAGTTCTGGGATCATTTTCAGTAACAGATAAAGAAAAATTTGAACAGAAAGCAAATGCACTATACCTTTCAGGCTTCCTTCTTTCTCGAACTGATCTTCTCACAACCGAATTTTGTGGCTCTGCTGTAGACTTTGATTCTTCCTCTACTGTAGAGTTTTATTCTTCCTCCTTTAGCTCAAACTGTATCTTCTCAGGTTCCTTTTGTTGGACTTCATGTTTGATAACATCTTTCACCTCTCTGAACACCACATCTCAGTTGCACACAACCTTCCGTGTGACTGGGATCCAAAGCTTATAACCCTTTAAACCATCCTTATACACAATAAAGATGCACTTTTCAGATTTACTATCCAACTTGGTTTGTTTCTCCTTTGGAACATGTACATATGCATCACATCCAAATACCCTTAGATGTGAAAG
>APFE031596965.1:10740-78541 GCA_000404065.3 Pinus taeda | reverse complement strand
GAAAGCTGAACATTCTAAAGGGTAAATGCTGCTGGAATTAGGACTTCCATTTGTTGACTTGTGAGGAGAGATCACTATCCTTCCTTGTTGCTATAGTGGGAGTGGGTGAGCTTGTCAAAGAGGACAATGTGGCTATTGATGAGGCCACATAAACTGTAGATAGTCAAGGTGACAAATTTCAGTGTAACAACGCCACTGTGAAAACTATAACATAATGTGACCCTTGCACAAATACAATGCCAGAGGCGACAAATTCGTCATTTTAAACAAAAAGGAACTTTCTTGGTCGACCATGGACTCTGCATGCCCGCAGACTACTGCAACACCACAGCTGTCAAAAAATCATAGCCCACTGCCTGCCTTCGAGGACTCGGCCCCGTTCCACTTGTTGCACACACTTCGCACCTCACTAGCATGCAGCACAGGTCGGCTGCTCCACCAAACTACTGCTCTACCAAACACACAGATCTGCTTTTGCTTCACCACAGATTCACCACCCACTAGCGGACATAAAAACAAAACAAATCATGCATTGCGTCCTCCAGCGATCCTCACGGGAAGCATGCACTGGCAGAAAATCTCACTGTACCAAACGATCAGATAAAAAAAAACTTTGCAAATAAATAACAAAAAAATGCCCATGAACAGATATGCAGGCTGCTCCAATTTCAATTCTCCAATAGAGATTTCGAACGCTGCTCGATCCAGCACCAACAACAACTTCACGCAGTAGGCTCACATACACCAGACACAAACCTGAGCTCGTATCCTAGCAGATCGAATCGATCAAACGTCTTCCCTATAGACATCTTTTTGTGTGACGCAGATCTCACCTCACCTACAACACCAGCGCTTAGCCACGGGTGATCTTCTCACAACAGCTAGGAACCTTGACTATTAGCTCACAGACTATACGACTCAGAAGAGGCTGTGCTCTACCCAGGACCTTGTTAAAATAAGATAATTACTCTTGCATGAGGAGTTAGCTAAACATAGAGAGTCAATGAACTGAATGTTTGCATGATTGAGTGTTTGAGTGTTGAGTCAAGTCGAGTTAAGTGATAAACGACTTTGAGTGTGTGATTGCATGTCAAGATATTTTAGGTAGTTAGCTAGTTGAAAAGGTTTAAATATCCTTCACCAGGTTTATTGTAATCATCATGTTTTGTGTGATCAATAGAAGAGCAACAACTCATGTTTTATGTGTGAATTGTGTATTGTCTCCTTTGTCTTTCCAACAAATTGGTATCAGAGCAAGGTTTGAGACAGAGAGATTGTACAACCGCACCATGCATATGCGAGTAATAAGATAGTCGGAAGTTTCTCAGCTGCTATAGTCGAATTCGTTTGGTTTGTAAACAACACAGATAGAGTTTCTTGAAAAAGCGGCCACAGCTGCCCTAAACACCCGTCGCCTGGGAAATTGATTAGTCAATGAGCAAGCTATCGTTTAGCTAAAAAATTAGAGTTTGCAGTGACTCAAAACAGAGTCAATATGATTTAAAGTCGAAAGTGTTTGAAAGGCATAGTCACGTAGGCTTTAAAATTCATGTGATATTTTAAAGCGAAGTGGGTACGATTTTATTACGTTTATCATACCATTCTTTTTTGAAAGAGTGATTATAAAAAGTTTTTAAGTTTAGTGTTTTGTTATTTTTTGTTTTTTTGTTTTTGTTTTTTTAATATACAAATAATTTTTATAAAAAGATTTATATATATAATAAGTTTTTTTTAAATAAAAAAACTTACGTTTTTATTGAAAAGGGTATTTTTTTTGAAAAAGAGTTTTACAAATTTTACAAAAATAATAATTTAGGGTGTTTTTTTTTTGAAGAGAATTTCTTTTAGAGAAAGATGGTTTTCTCAAATTCCTGACCCCAATTTCCACCGTTTACAAGGAAATATTATGATGTGTGGGCCATTAAGATGGCGACTACGTTGCAGGCACATGATGTTTGGGATTATGTCAATTTTGGGTTTTCAGAACCTAAGAACAAAGAAGAAGAACAAGCTCTCAGTAATAGAGAGAGGGAACAATGGAAGAAAGACAGGAAAAAGAATGCACATGCGTTGCAGCTTATTCAGCAGGGAGTGGACCTAGCAGTGTTCCAGAAGATTATGACCACGTCTTCAACAAAAGTAGCATGGGATACTTTGGTGACAAACTATAAATATATGACCAAAGTCAATATTGTTAAGTTACATAATACTAGGAGAGATTTTGAAACTTTGTAGATGAAGGAGATAGAGGACATCAATTCTTTCATGAATCGGGTCATAACTATCGTAAATCAGTTAAAGATTTATGTTGAAGATATAAACAATCAAAGAGTGGTTGAGAAGGTTCTTCGATCCATGTCTACCAAATTTGATGTTGTGGTAGCAACCATAGAAGAAGCCAAGGATTTGGCATCATTGACAGTTGATGCGCTGATGGGATCACTTCTATCGCATGAGGCAAGGATAGACAGAAATAAGGATTCCACTTTAGAGACTGCTTTCAAAAGTCAAGTTTCTATTTCAAGAGACAGAGGTCGAGGCAGAAGTAGAATGAGAGGCAGAGGACGAAGTGGAAGATATGCTGGAAAAAGGGAAGACCAAGAAGAGCAGGAACATGCAAGTGGAAGCAACTACAAAAGCTCCAACAATAATCAAAGGGTTGACAAATCAAAGGTGAGATGTTATTATTGTAATAAATTTGGTCATTATGCTCGTGATTATAGGAGGAAAATCGCTGATCAAGGGAACCAGAGAGTTAATGTCACTACAGAGAGTACTAACTCCATGTTCTTAGCATGCCATACTATGCATGAACCTTCTGCTAGTGTGTGGCTGTTAGATAGTGGTTGCAGTAACCACATGACAGGCAACAAGGAATTGGTTACAAATTTTGATCAATCTGTGAAAACAGAGGTAAAGTTGGGGACTGACAAGACTGTGGAAGTAGATGGCAAAGGAGTGGTCAACATTCTGACCAAGCAAAGGGAGCCGAGGACAATCTCAATTATGTTCCTAGTCTCAAACACAATTTTTTAGGTGTTGGTCAATTGACACAAAAAGGATACAAAGTTATCTTTCAAGGTCAAGAAGTTGTTATATATGACAAGCCCCAAGCAAGCAGTTGATAGAAAAGGTGCAGATGACAAGGAACAAACTCTTTCCTCTAATTTTGAATTACAGCGGTTAGATGAATTCTTTTACAGTTGCATGTTATGATGATTATTGGTTATGGCACTTTCGATTTGGAAACTTGCATTTTTCTGGTTTAAGATTGCTGCAACATAAACAGATGGTTAGAGGATTACCTCCCATCAAATAACTTGCTAGTACTTGTGAGTGTTGTATCTTGGCAAAGCAACACTGTGAAAGTTTTTCAAAGGGAGTTTCATACAGAGCAAATCAACCCCTTGAGCTAGTGCATATAGATTTGTGTGGACCTATGAGGACACAATCGATTGGTGGAAGTTGCTACTTCCTCGCTTTCATTGATGACTACAACAGAAAGACTTGGGTTTACTTCTTGAAGCAGAAGTCTGAAACTTTTGCAAAGTTCAAAGAATTCAAAGCCTTAGTAGAGAACCAAAGTGATCGATAGATCAAAGTATTGAGGTCAGATTGTTGTGGAGAATATGACTCAAAGGTATTCCATGATTACTGCAAACAACATGGGATCAGAAGATAGCTTACAAGCAAGTACACACCACAAGAGAATGATGTAGCAGAGAGAAAGAACATGACAATTATGAACATGGTAAGAAGCATGTTGAAACGTAGAAACTTGTCTAATGAGTTTTGGGCAAGGCAATTGCATGTGCTATTTATGTGATCAACAGATCTACTACAAAGAGTGTGATGAATAGAGTACCAGAACAAGCATGGTCATGTATGTATTGCAGTGTATCTCATCTCAGAGTATTTGGATGTGTAGCTTATGCACATATGCCTAAGGAGCGAAGAGGAAAATTGGATGATAAAAGTGAAAAATGCATATTCATTGGTAATAGTGAGCAATCAAAAGATTACAAATTGTATAACCCTCTCACAGAGAAGACCATAATTAGCAGAGATGTTGTGTTCAAGGAACAAGAGTCATGGGATGGAATTGTAAACAAAACAGTTGATGCACAAGTGCCACTGATGGAAGAAGAAGATGTAGTAGAAAAGGAGCAACAAGAATCACATGTGAAGACACCAAACAAAGACACACCAGCAAGGACTCCAAGATTTTTAGAGCAGCATGGATCCTCAAGCAGATCAACAGATCAATATTCTCCCAACAATCAATCAGGTGATGAATCAAGCAATGGTAAGAGAAAGATGAGAAGTTTGAAAGATCTTTATGATGATTTGGATGTTAGTTCAAATTTTGCATTGTTTTTATTCCAAATTTCTTCGTTTGAAGAAGCAATCAAAGATGAAAATTGGGTGCAATCCATGGATGAAGAAATTGAAGCTATTGAAAAGAATGATACATGGGATTTGGTTGATTTACCAAAGGACTACAATCGCATTGGTGTGAAGTGGGTGTACAAGACAAAGTTGAATGAGAAAGGTGAAATTGACAAATTTAAAGCAAGACTTGTAGCAAAATGATTCTCGCAGCATCCAGAAATATAATTTGGAGAAATGTTTGCTCCAGTAGCCAGATTAGATACTGTTAGAGTAGTTCTAACCACAACAACTCAGAACAAATGGAAAGTATATTAGATGGATGTTAAATCAGTTTTTTTGAATGGAATTCTAGAAGAAGAAATTTATGTGCAGTAGCCTCCAGGATATGAAGTTGAAAGTAATGAAGACAAAGTTTACAGGTTGAAAAAAGCGCTCTATGGACTGAAGCAAGTGCCTAGAGCTTGGTATAGCAAAATTGATAGTTACATGATCAAGAATGGATTTTGCAGAAGCAACATTGAGCCTACCTTGTACACAAAGGTAAATGAGCATGGACAAATTTTGATTGTTTGCTTATATGTTTATGACATGATTTTTACAGGTGATTTTGACATAGATGAATTTAAAGAAGCCATGATGAAAGAATTTGAGATGACAAATCTTGGTCTCATGAAATATTTTCTTGGCACAAAAGTTGAGCAATCTGAAAAATGAATTTTTATTTGTCGAAATAAATATTCCAAAGATTTTTTGAAAAGATTCAAGATGGAAAATAGCAAACCTGTCCCTACACCAGTTGCAACAGGTACAAACTTAAGCAAGGATGATGAAGGATCATATGTCAATCCAACTTTATTCAAAAGATTGGTTGGTAGCCTCATGTATCTCACAACTACAAGACCATATATCATGCAAGGAGTGAGTTTGATTTCCAAATTTATGGAGACTCCAAAATACACACATTGGAGTGCAGGGAAACGAATTCTGAGATACATATAAGGAAATAGAGATTGTGGCATAATGTACGCAAGCACAGAAAAGAAAGATTTGATTGGATACATAGATAGTGATTTTGCAAGAAGTTTGAATGATAGGAAGAACATTTCTGGTTTTGTGTTCCACCTTGGTTCAAGTGTGATTTCATGGGCATCTAAGAAGCAACCCATTATGACACTTTCATCAGCAGAAGTAGAATATGTAGCAGCAACATCAACGACATGTAAAGTAGTGTGGCTAAGAAGAGTACTTGATGGACTCAAGCAAAAACAACAAGGATCAATAACAATATATTGTGACAACACCTCAACGATTTCATTATCCAAGAATAGTGTGTTTCATTAGAAGAGAAAGCATAATGATACTAGATATCACTTTATTAGAGAACTTGTGAGCAATGGAGAAGTTTACTTAAAGACTTGTAAATCTAGTGATCAATTGGCTGATATATTTACTAAGTCATTAGCACAAGATGTGTTTGAGTTTCATAGAAGAAACTTGGGTGTTGTAAGCGTAGCTGAGACATAGACCAACAAGGATGTTTGAGTTGTCATGAGTCATGTTTTAATTTACAAGCCGTAATTAAGGGGGAGTGCTAAAATAAGATAATTAATCCTGCATGAGGAGTTAACTAAACATAGGGAGTCAATTAACTGAGTGATTGCATGATTGAGTGTTTGAGTGTTGAGCCAAGTCGAGTTAAGCGATAAATGACTTTGAGTGTGTGATTGCATGTCAAGATATTTTACGCAGTTAGCCAGTCGAAAAAGTTTAAACACCCTTCACCGGGTTCATTGTAATCATCATGTTTTGTGTGATCAATAAAAGAGCAACAACTCATGTTTTATGTGTGAATTGTGTATTGTCTCCTTTGCCTTTCCAAGAGACCTCTCTCTCAATCGAGAAACAAACTCTCCTTGCTTCTACTTGAAGCTTCGATACCATGTTACAAACCGATATTCTATTAATTAAGTGGCTTTCCAGGTGAAATACCTAGAGAGTGCCCAAGCACTTCACACAATGCACACTACTTCAGTCACGAGAACCTAATACATATATAGCCTTTCACACTAACAGGGTGGTTTCAACCACTCCCTAGATAGTAGGATCTCAGACTTAATCAGAGTCTCAATCGTATCCTTAAAAAAACTAACTATAAATTTCTCCATTAATTGTAACAAAAATAACATCTATTATTTTGTCCACCTCAAAATAACGGTCACCACAGTCACTGTGTCCAAGTCCAACCAGATAGCTGAAATTGAAGTTGCCACATTTATTAACAGAACAATTGTTCCAATTCTTAGGGAAACATGATAACATGATATTGAGGAGCAGGAGGACGAGCTTAGTGTATATATCAAGGCGAAGGAGAAGAGTTAGAAACATCACACTGAAGTGGGAGCAGCACAACCTGTTCTGCTATCTCCTTGATTTATTTTCCCATGTTATCAGTGACTTAGAAAACAAAAGGACATTGGCAACCAACTTGATACAGGAGGAGGGGTTGTGAAAACCCACAGGGATTGGAAGAGCGTCGTGGGATATGCGGCATTCATTAAACATAAGTTTTGCCCATGTATTTGGCTTCTTTCTATTATAATTTTGGCTGAAATATCGGAAATATCGCTGACTAGACTTCATTCCATTCGTAAATATACTTGATTGTTGAATTTTCTGAAAAACAAAACATTTCCGTGATAGCCGAACTTTCTCCTGAAATTTCTAACTGGAGGTAAACTCTGCCCAACCTATCCAAGGTTTATGCTTTTCGCAAATAAATTGTGACTCGTGAACTTTTTTACTAAAATTTCTTTGAAGCAATAGTGATACTGGAACTAATGCTTTTTGGGAAGTAATATATTGTTTTCAATGAAAGGCATTTAAAAAAATTATAATAATTTTCAATAAGTTAATTTTTTTTTTTTTTTATTAACCTTTAATGTTTTTTTGGAAGTAATGTATTGTTTTTAATGAAAGGCATTTAAAAAAATTATAATAATTTTCAATAAGTTAAGCAAAAAATTTATTAACATTTTTTTTAAAGTGACCGTTATCTTTAATTTGGACTAAATTAAATACTTTTCAAAAATCCATACCACAAATCCTTGCTACCCACACATCTAGATGTAGTTCTGTTAATATTATGGTATTTTTAGTTTGGAATAAATAAATGTTAATGTAGAGACATACATCAAAACAGTGCAAAACACTTTCATCAATGATAATAATTAATTTGAAATATGTTTTAGCCATGAAGACAAAATAAGACAAAATTCAATGCCATGGGAAAAGGATTCAAAGAAGAACCAATGAGCCATACTAAGACTACCATGGAGGAAAGCTGGACCATCGAGGACGTTGTGTTCAATGTCACAGTCTTTCAATGGGTTCCTTCATTCCACCTGCAGATATCATCAAAAGTTAATCATCTAGATTTATAACGTGTTACAATTTGTAAGTTGGTATTCAAATGCAAGTCAGCCACAAAAGATTTGATAATCTAGAAAATTTCTTCGGTTACAAAATCATTGAGCATTAAAGTGGTATTGTGTATCTGAATTGTTTTACATTGATATGGTGAATTTGCTTTTATTTAATTGACATTTTAATTTGCTTTGATAGTGGTGTCATAATACTTTAGGTAAATCATAAAAAAAATTAAAATTAATATTGTGAATCTATTTTCATTTAATTAGAAATAATGGTGTTGACAATTTGATTTTATTTACAACAGTGGTGTTATAAAGTACTACTTAAATCATAAAATTTATGTTTCAAATTGCCATAATTGTTTGAGAGCATCCAGTCAATACAATGGTTGGTTACTGATGTGAACAATAGAGTAGGTCAAATTGAACTTGGACAGAAAATCCTAGAGATGCCCCAGGCCATGTGGTAGAGTTGGGTCTGGCCATCATTGTTGTATGCCCGAAAAAAATTGGTATTTATAAGGCATATGGAACTAGTAAGTACTCCAGTGTTGTCTGGATATTGTTGAATAATTAAACAAAATGTGGAACTGCTAAGTAATCCAGTGCTACCGAGATATTGTTAGATAATTAAACAAAATGTGGAACTGCTATGTACTCTAGTGCTACCTAGATATTGTTGGATAAATAACAAATTGTGCACAGTTGTTTGAGCCTGCAAATGATGAGAACATAAAATAAAAATGATAAAAAATTGAAGAATCAATTTTATTGATCAGACTGAGCAGCTCTCAGGTGAGAGCCTCCACTTGGAGACTGTCACTGCAAAACGTTCTACATTCATTCACCCAAAGCCCTGTTACATATAAACTAGCACATAAACAAGGTAGTTTGAACCATTCCCTAGATATTAGGATCTTAGACCTAATCAGAGGGTCTCAATCTTATCCTACAACAATAAACAACCAAATGTCCACCTAGAGACTGCCAATGCAGAATGTTCTACATTCATTCACCGAAAGCCTCGTTAAATATAAACTAGCACATAAACAAGGTGGTTTGAACCACTCCCTAGATAATAGGATCTTAGACCTAATCAGAGGGTCTCAATCCTATCCTACAACAACAAATAACTAAATGTGGAAAATACTCTTTCTACATTAATCCTAACACTCCCCCTTAGTGGAGAAAGGGTGCTTGACAAAATAGAATACACCTGCTGGTCTAGTCTCAACCAGTATTACAATAGTACATAAAAAACTTGGTAGCTGAGCTTTCATTTTTGTCTTCTTGCTTGAGAGTCCATGTTTGTTCATTCGTCGGTGAAGTTTCATGCTCACTTTTCTTTCCATAAGGTAGTGATGGAGCTTCTCCTCCTTTTTACGTTTTCTACCTCATAGGCGGAACACTCGAACTCTTATCCTCCTCTTTCTTGATCTCGATTGTAGGCTAACATTCAATGTTGTAGGTACTTGGGACTTTTCAATTGTTTCTTCTTGAATGCCAATATCTGCACACTTAAAAACAATGTTAGATTTATATTGGCTCTTGTCTTCTTGCTCCTTCAAGAGAGCTTTCATTTCTCCATCTCTCTCTGCTGACGTAGTTTGTTGATTCATGCCTTCAACCTCTTTACTCAATTCTGTTGCTGCAAACATGATGTCTTGCATTTGATTTGTATATGGAGATAGGATTTTCTTCTCATTGAACAACAATTCAACAATAAGATGTTTTTCATGCATCAAATTGATTCACTCATCATGAGATACATAGATCTCATCAAATTTGACTTCATAGGTCTTTGCATTAGGGAAGAGCTCTTCATAAAAAAATTTAGATTCTACAATAATGGTTATATCTTCATCATCACATGTTTTAATGTCAATTACAGGCGGACATTCCTCACCCATTATTGCATCTTCAATGTTGACATGTTCAGTTTCACAATCAGTTATGGGATTGAAAACACAATATCATTTTCAAGAGAAAAACCTTCATCATATTTTCCCTCATTCAAACTGTACTTCATTTCTAAAATATCCCACAAAACTTTTGCATTTTGAATCTTACCATATTCATGTAGTATGTTGAACATGATGTTTTCATCTAATGCAGATGTTATAAGATGTAATGCTGATGCATCTCCACTATCATAGTTTAAATTGATACATCTTCAACATAATTCAATAAATTTACCTTCCATAATGTTGTTTTCATGTCAATTTCCCAGCTTTCATAATTCATACCTAAAAAAAAAGGTAGATCCGACATTAACCTCTTAATGATTTCATCAAATTCTCGATCTTCATCATGATACTTAACTTGATCAGCGATAAGTCCATTAGTGTCGATTGGAAACTCTTCACCAAATTCAACAAAACAATATATTACATCTACCCCTTGATGATTTCTCCTTAGTTTTCTTCGAGCCTCTTTTAGTCTCCTTGTTGACCCATTTTTCCTTCTATTTTCTCCCCAGCGAGTGTGCAAGAACACTTCAATCAAAAATAGTCCGCTACCCACTACACTACTAATTTCTTCAAATTGTCTTAGAAAAAATGAAATAAGACAACATTGCCCTACAAAATTCTAGGAACCCAGTTCAACATATTTCTTCAAGCTTAGTTTGTAATTTTATTAGAGAGCCAATCCAAGCTCTCACAAAAAGTGGCACAGGTGCTTTGGATATACAAGTGGGGATGCCTAAGGGAATGCAACCCATCTGCAGCATTCATAGCATTTTGGAGATCTTGCTTATCTGACCACACAAGTAATACAACATCACGTAACAATTTCTCATGGCTTCAGCTTATACAAGATGGTCGTCTTACCAACAACATTGAGACCAACCATCAGAATGCGCATTTCCTTCAGAAACTTCTACGAATCAACATGGATGAAAATACATCACCTCCCAAGATAGTAGAGGTCGACGTCAATAGAAAATCTCAAGGGTTTAAGGATTTAGCCAGGTAATCACAGCAATCCAACCGGATCAATCCTAAAAGTCATCATCAGTTTGATCCGAATACACCCCTCCAATTTCTCTTGCCTGCAAATAAAAACTTGGGCAAATTCTCTCCTCCCAAAACCCGATCACACCGAAAATATATCTACCTCAAGCGATCTCACACATCAAAGGGTTGGAGGGATCATAGATTGCTCACAACACTGGACACGAGCAACTGATCCAAGCAATCCAATGCATGTTGCTCCTCCTCACGCAGCTCTCTGCTACTGCACGCAGGTTCACACCGTAAACTTGACAAACTTGACTTCAAAGTCGTCTCCACACAAGGCTATGGTTGGCAATCCGCAAGAAACCTGCTGGATCTCAATCACAAATTCACAACGCCACAGCTCCACCTCAGCTCATCGCAGATCCTGTAGATTTTCTCTACAATTACACATACACCTCCGTTTAGTTGAAAATCCACTCTCAGCGACAACGACAATGACACCTTCTGTAGGAAAATGAGATTCACATGAAACACCCTCTCAAATCTGCAGGAACAGGCACCACTTCCCCCACAAAACGAACCCTCGAATCTGATTCTCACCACAGTGCCTAATAACAGATTTATAACCGGCAGAATTCTGCTTCAGCAATGCCCTTCGAGCAACATCACTGCTCCTCACTGCGGTGGCAGAGAGAAACAATGATTGAAAAAATACCGCTCCTATGAATTTGACTGCCCACACTAGTGCCAACGTCCAAACACTACCTGTCCAATGGAACTCCAAACTTCTACACGATAGATCCACAACTGTAGTAGCTCAATGCATAAGTAGCATCAACGATTAATGACCTCCCATCTCCAGCAGTGGTACAGCGACCTTAGTCTCAACGACATCGTATATTCACTTCTCCACGCAAGCTCCTAGCAATGATAGTATCTAATAATTAAATGAACAATGATCCTTTTTCAAAGATCCTCACCCAAAGTACACAATGTTTTCACAAGCAGGATGATCTCTACCCACACGTAGAACCACAATCATCGCACCAAGCTACTGAACCCATGAAACAGTGGACCAGTCAACGACTCTACAATCGTTGCTCGAATCCACACCTAGGCAACGCTCCAATATGTACAACAAGAGTCGTTGCTCCCCACGATTTCTATGGAAACCACACCAAAGATCCCAATAACTCGATCTGCCAATTGTTTGATATGTGCCAATGCTTGTTTGATATGTGCCAATGCTTCAGTGTCTTTGCTAGGAAGGAAACCCGATGTGTCCACAATATCCACGCGAGGCAGCTTGCAACACCAAAATGTAATTGATGCAATCGACCTTCACAGGGTAACCATTGGACCTTCAAAACACAACAACACTCTTTTTGAGTCTCAATTCCATTGCACTGCATTCCACACTCTATGTCACGCTCTCAATTATTTTTTCGTTAAATTGGTCGGGTGCGGCACCGCCTAAGTAACCAACATCTTTCATTGTTAACTTACTTTACGAACTACGCCTTAACATTCATCATTAAGCATGAATAACATATTAATGTGTGGAAACCATTAATATAACAACATGATAGAACAACAACATGAACACATTATATGCAAAGAGAATTATTTGATTATATATGAAGAATTTTTTTACAATGACCGGGAGCTTAGCTCCACTAGTGTTTCACCCAAGTCAGGCGCCCACCCGTGCAAGAGCGCACGGTGGTCTCCACCACGACTTAACCAAGATTACAACACATGAACTTCTTTTGTCGAACCAGGCGGGCGTGCCCGTGCACACTCCACCAACCAATACACGATCCAAGCTCATACAATACTTCGGCAGGCAGGCGCCCTAACGCACCCTCCACCCGCGCTCCAACCAAACATAACCACGTGCAAGAACTCGTGTAGGCTGCCCGGCAGGCGGGCGCATAGACCTGCACCTCCGCGGCTCCTACTCCTCTTCCTTCACACCTCTAGCTCGTATGTTGAACGCCGAAGTTCGATGATGATAATGCCACGACTCCATCACATACATATATGGTATGTTGTGTGAAGGTCGCGCCCTCAGCTGACCCCTCCACATATCTCCAACCACAGTGCCTTCAAACGATTTGTAACACCATCGTGTGGTCGGCCTGCCCATGGTGCGGGACCGCCCCACCGGTTCACCCTTTGTTGGCTATGCTCCTCGATCGGCTTCATGAACGAGCTCCCCTCGACTCGCCCCTATAAACTTGAATGCCAATTCGTCCACATAAACATATGTCACGCCTTTGGTCATCCCGTCGCACATTTTATGCCTCAGTCAATTCGCGGAGTGAGTGGAGCACGCGCCCGGTGATCCAATGACCGCAGGGCGTTACACACGTGTCGATGCCGATCTCCTTGTGTTGTCAAATTGGCTTCAGGGTGGTCATTGGGTGGGATGGAAAATCTCTTGGATCTTAGTCCACGCTCATACCAAAGAAGCCCTGATCCAGTGCCCGAACTTGTCTTGGCCTCTTCGCTGCAAGAAGTGGTTCCTCTTAGGGAATCTTTCTTTGATAAAGCTGGGCGGGATTTAGATCTTGGTAACAATGATAGGCTGCAGACCATACTCTTCTCGCGGCTCCTATTTGAATGCATGCAGTAGCCTTGCAACAATTCCATAGCGATTCACAAGCATCCCACTCTCCTCGGCTTCCACTGCACCGCAACTCCATGACACGATCACGATGCCATGATCTCTTGCAGACTCCACGCTCGTTGATTGAGGTAACCCCGATCTATAAAAAATCATCCAGCTAACTCGACGCTCACCAATCAACATCAATCACTTCGGCGCTAACCAAAGACGACGCTTAAACACGTGGCCAGATCATTTGATCTACAACCACCAACAATCAACAGTCAGATCACTTGATCTGCATGCACCAATGACCAGATCACTCGATCTGCGATCTTCCACCAACTCCCCACTCAGGGATTCGCAGGTCCTCTTAAACCTACAACTTTGATACCATGTTAAAAATTGAAGAATTAACCTTTATTGATCAAGCTGGGTAGCTCTCAGGTGAGAGCCTCCACCTGGAGACTGCCACTGCAGAACATTCTACATTCATTCACCCAAGGCTCCATTACATATAAACTAGCACATAAACAAAGTGGTTTGAATCACTCCCTAGATAATAGGATCTTAGACCTAATCAGAGAGTCTCAATCCTATCCTACAACAACAAACAACCAAATGTGGAAAATACTAACTTCCTCCATTAACTCTAATAACAAATACATAGATCTGCATGACAGTAGAACACCGCTATGTAACAACAATAGTGAAAACATATCTACAAAGGTAAACGTAAAAAAATTAAAGAATAAATTCAAACAAATTTGTGTTAGTATCTCATTTACTTACTCGAATTAAAATAAATATCAACCTTATTTTATTTATACTAAAATTAAAAGTGACAAAAATTCAACATAATATATATATATATATACATATACTATATATATGGGTGGATTTGTCAATCAAATTTATGAACTTCACAAATATAGTAGACTATCATGGAAAATATACATTGCAATTTTTTTAGATAAATAATATCAACAACATGAATGCACTTTTTATTTATATTAATTATCAATTATATTCCTTCACTTCATTGTGGTATACATCTGGATTTTAATAATTCACTTGGAGGTACAATGTTTTTGAACTCTCTAAATGCATTTACAGTTTTTCTGAACTCCCTGGATGTAATCACAAAGTTTGAGATGGGAACGAATTTTTTATGTCGTGAACTCCCTGGATGCAATCACAGAGTTTGAGATGGGAACTGATGTTTCGTGACGTTGTTAAAATTTTGTTTTTAAATTTAAAAATATAGTAAATATCTTATAACTATAGTGGAGGGTTAGAAAAGGGGTCCCAAAAACACTAATGTGATTGATCGGAAAGAACTATTTCTCTAAACATTATGAAACACAAAAACTTGAATTTTGAAAAATCACTATATTTATGTCAATGTTTTAATTGAATTTTTGTAAGGTTGATTTTTTCTTTAGGTTGTAGTTTAAATGTTTTACACTTTGGAGTTTTTTTTAGTGAAATTTGGTTGAAATTGAATAAGAATATATTGCAATTACAGTTGTAAACTTCACAAAATCCAAGTATTTCAAAAAAAATCTATTTATACAATAAAACCTCATTTTAAATAAAATAAAAATCATAATCTAACCAAAAAAAAATATTTCCACTCCATTTTCATCCACTGCTGTATTTGTCGTACCCCTGGCCCTGTACAAGTGTTATCCAATGTGTTGGAATGAAAGCGATCGAGGCAAGGTCGAAATAATTTTATGTACATTAATAACAAGCTATACTCCACCCAACAAGTACTCAAATTAACTAGTCACACTTTTATAACTGTCAATTCAGGGAGAGTGGAGTTTCTTTTCACCAAATCAATTTGAAATCCTATTACGACTTTTGTATTATGAAGCCAATCTAAGGAATTTTCACAGATAATTGCTATTGTTCTCCCTGATTTGATATATTTAATGCTCGAAGGATTTTTTCATCTACAATAAAAGGTTCATGAACACTCATATAATCAACAAACATTTCATCTCTTTCTAACATGACAACACATTAAGGTCATCTGGTGGCTCTCATGTTATGTCCTAGAAATAACTTTAAAATGTACAAATATTGCGAGGATATCTGGAAAGCGTATTGGATGGTGCCGTGAAATTGGTTATTGTTTATTTTTTTTTAAAACGAGTGACTCTCAACTCTAAAAATATTTGCATAGTTGACTATTGTTTTTTCAAACAGAAAAAAAAAAAAAATCCTTTTATATTAAAGATGAGTTTACATAAACATCGTCAGTGAACCATAGACCTGTCTGCATATTCACCAAGAAACATCGAAAAAAAAATCCCAAAACTAAGAAATAATAAACATGAAGACGTTCTTTTGCTTTGCCGCATATATAAGAATAAATAAGATTAGACCATAGGATCCAACAATGACCAGATTTTGTGAATATCTAGAGATTGTGAAAGAAATTACAAGCATAGGAGTGGAGTTTCTCTGGGATCAAGACTTCAGTTGCAGTGAAAAATTCATAAAACAAAGTAAAATAAAATAAAATAAAATGGAGCAATATAATAAAACTTTGGATTATATTTCTTAATGCATAAAATACATTCATATAAGGGTGCTGCTCATTCACCAAGTAAAATAAATGATCCAAGTAAAATAAAAATTCTTACAACCATTTACACTTCACCAGTAAAATAAATGAGCCAAGCAAATAAACATTCTTACAGCCATTTACACTTCACCAGGGGCCGACAGTAAAACCCAATAACTGTGCCCACCAAAATGTGCTCCATGATCTTCTCCTCTTGATGTGTTAGACATACACCCTAATTTTCTCTACTATGAAAAAGAATTTTACATTCATATTTATCTAAATATGCATTTTTGAGACATAATTTGCTCCAAGATTTTCTCCTCTTGACGTGTCAGACTTACACCCTCGACTTTCTCTACTATGCAAAATACTTTTACATTCATATTTATCTAAACATGTATTTTTAGACATTAATACATGACTGAACTAAACATTAAAACATGATAAATGATTTTATGAACTTATAGGTGTTGCAGAGTGTAGGTAATAGTCATGGAGTGAATGTTTTCCCATACGTGTTTACCAAACTTCATTAAATTTCCATTTGCTCTTAAATGCTTAATGTGTGTTGCGGAATGGTCTGATGTGTTGCGGAATGGGGAACTTGTACTCCTTTTCATAATGGGGAACTTGTAATCCTGCTCATAACTTCTGTCCTTCAGCCTGCAAACAAAATTTGTGACCTGCAAACAATCTATTTGGAAAGTATGGTTGCTGTCAATTTATTAACTACAGTAGTTGAGATTACTATTTCCAACACTCCCCCTTAATCACAACTCTCGTCATTTACAATTCCCAAATAGTCTCTAAGATAAACAAAATTTTCACGTGCCAGTGGATTTGTGAACATATCAACAAATTGTTCCTGTGACCTGTAGTGCTGCAACACAATTTCACCATTGTTAACAAACTTTGTGATAAAATGATATTTAGCATCAATGTACTTGGCTCTCTTGTGGAAAAAAAAATTCTTTGATAATGCAATTGTGGGACTGTTGTCGTAGAAAATAGTTGTTGTTCCTTCTTGGTCGTGGCATAGATCCCTCAACATCCTTCGCATCCAAACTGCTTGACATGCTTCTGTTGTTGCGACGACATATTCAACTTCTACTATTGATAATGACATTATTCGCTTCTTCCTGGAGGCCCATGAAATAGATCCAAAACCAAAATGAAAAACATATCCTGACGTGCTCTTTCTATCATCGACACTTACTGCCCAGTCACTCTCAGTGTAACCAACCAGACTAAAATATCTTAATTCAGTTTGGAAATAGAGTCATTTTTCTCCACGAAATATCTTAGAAGAACAAGGCTGCACAATTGTGATTTATCATTATGCTATTGATTAAAAATTGAAATGAAATATCATACTAATTTTAGAAAACAGATTTGCTGAAAACAGAGTAATGGAAATTAAACTAAAAACAACAAATGAAAAACCTCCTTCAGTGCAGGGGCCCTCTGCAACTGATGCGGCTGGAATGCTAGCTAGTTAAGGATGCACTTTAAACGATCATTGGCAACACAAAATTTGTATTATGAAAAAAACAAAGTCTGAATACAGAGTATTAGCAAAAATCCTGAACTTAACACATAATTCCTCCTAACTTCTAACTTCTCTCGGTTCCATGCAACCGATATTTAAAGGAAAATAACATAATTGTTTATGAGATAAACTTGCTACAGGTGTCTAATTCGAATTAAATTTAACATGACCGTTTATGAGATAAAATTGCTACAGGTGGCTAATTCAAATTAAATTTAACATGACTGTTTATGAGATAAACTTGCTATAGGTGGCTAATTCGAATTGCAATAGGACTGTTTAAACTTCTGATTCGCTGTAGGTGGCTAATTCGAATTAGATTTGCAAAAAAACTGATAGACTCTTGATTAGCTACGAAAGAGAAAATCAAGGGTTCTACTGCTTTTGGATAACGTTCTTTGACTCCATTTGACACCTGGAACCTGCCAAACCATGAGAGTAGCTATGAAATCCACAGTTAGTTGCAGAACAGGCTGCCTTTTGTAGCTAATTTGAAAAAATCTATTCAAATGGAAAGAACATGAAAATATAATATGGTAATCATTTTAATGCTTTTCTTAAGACAAAACCTAGCATTTATCATTGATTGGGTCTGTAATCTTATGAGAAAGTGAGGGAAAAAGGTGAAAAAAAATGTTAAGGAGAGGGTAATTCTGAGGTTCAACATACCGCCACTGCAAAATCATTGCATGTCCTCATCCAATTTCCCAAAAATGTGAGTTCTTCCTCCCTACTGCATTTGCTCAAACACCTCTGCTAGTACATCCAATTTCCTTCTTTTGTTCTTCTTTGAAGTGACTGTCATTCTAGGCTTTCTCATAAGAAGCTTCCACTTAAGGTTAATGACTGCTCTGTTCAAAATCTTATTCTTTCTTTTCAATTTCCTGTTTTTCTTATACCATAGTCCTAGTTGCAGAATGGTATTATCGTGAATTGCCTTGTCCAATTTATTTTGTTCCTTCAAGGTCTCATTCTCCCGTTTGATATGTTTGTTCAATATCTCTAATTCATAAATTTCCTGTTTGAGAGCATCAATTAGAGGTTCTTGTGGATTGATAGAAGTTTTCAGGTTCATTGAGGCACTTCTCTTCTCCAGTGATTCTATATAGTCATATATTTGTTGCTACATTGGGTCTATGCCTGGAGATCTTCTACTTGGGCTACCTTCAAAATGATGAACAAGAGAATTTTGAGGATTGTGTGCGGAAGAGATGTTAACAGGAGATGGTTCTGGGGTTTCCTCGTCTAAATTTATAAACTTTGTCCCTTTTTATGATGTTTTTTTAACCAAACCTCGGAGTCTAGAGCTCCTTCTAAGTTGTGGAGGACTTACATTCTCCTCAGTTGTGACTTTTTTCTCCTTTCTTATCTTCCCTCTTGCCTTGATTTTCTTCCTGATTTCTGTTAGTTCTTCAAAGATTAACTTTTCATCATCTTTCTGCAATGAAGATTCAGGTTTGCTTTCAATAGTTAGACAAGTCTTCTTTCTTCTATTTCTTCTGACATTATCTTCTTTAGGTGACTCTGGTGCTTCTTGGAAATGGTTTCTAATAAGGAAACTCTCCTAGGTATCTCCTATGCTTTTTTAATGAAACTCAATCAATATCTTTATCAACCCATGATGATACATGGTTGTATTTATGAACTATATTCTCTTTTGCACATTTGAGGCCATCATTCTTAAACTATTTAGTAGGAAGAAAGGAAGATCGATTTCTCCATTTTCTAAGAAATTAATTAGTAAATGGATATGGTAGACATACATGCAACCAAACCTCCCCTCACAAGTGATAAATTTCTGTAAAGCCAAGAGCATGTTCCTCCACTTACTTTTAAGAGCTGAAATGGGAATACCTTTTCTAAAAATAGAGACATCCATACCTGGGTTTTTGAGTGTTACTTTCCATGATTCATTGTGGAACTCCTTGTTCTTGGAACATCTTTCACCATGCCTTGGAAGTTCTGTAGCGTTGGTCATGAATGACTCAGTGACTGCAAACATGATATCTCTAATTTCTACCTCTGCGCCATCAAAAGATCGAGCAAAGGATTTTGTAATCTCCTTATGAAAAACATCAATTTTCTCGATGAATTTACGCCATCCATCTTTCTGCAACATTTCTTTGAGATGTGGGTATCCTTCCATGTACGTTTCTCCTACTGGTTCTGATCTGACAATTAGCCCCATGCCTTCTACTATGCAGAGTTCTCAACCTTCAGAATTACCCTTCTCAGTTTTATGAAATGAATTGGTTGTGAATATGGTGAAAGGAACTGCAGGTTTGTATGAAATAAATAGATGGTAGGGGTTTTGGAGAAACATAGACAAGTACGTCATGTCATAGTCATGATCGTTAATAATCAACGAGGGAGTTAATTATGGACCGTTATGTGAAAAAATATGGAGGATGTGGTGGATATGTTGTATGATGGAGATTGCAATCAAATCAAATGATGATTCGTCAAGGAAACATATGAATATCCATATTATATATGCATTATGTTTTAACCTTGCTATTTAAAATAAATTTTTACACTTTACCTTTTAGAACTTAAACTTTTCGTTCGCTGTTTTCTTTGGTGTTGATCCGTAGGTAACCTTTTAGCATATTGGTCTTCAAAACAAGATTCTTCAATTTCCTACAATCATCATTTGTTTGTAAGTTGTATAATTATGCCAGAGCTGCTGAATGAGATATGGCTACAAAATCAAATTAGTTGTAGAATGGAATCAACTGCGGAACATGATAAGAAATGAAGTATGGCTATGGAACATGAATGTGAAATGAAATAGAAATGGAATATGACAGTGAAATGGAATGAAGTGGAGTGAGACGGAATGAAACTGTAAAATAAAATGAAAATGGGGTGAGATGGAATGAGACTTTAAAATGGAATGAATTTGCAGATTATGAATTGCAAATGAATGTAGCTTTATGTCACTACTTATTACAAAAAGGAAACGGAAAATATAGGATGTCAGAAATCTCTGATTTTCACCTTGTTTTTTCTATATAAGTATGCCAATTAATGATTGGTTTTCATACTTATACATTTTATTATTATTATTTTTAATGATTTTTTGTTATATATATATATATATATATATATATATATATATACAGGAAAATAAAGCTAAGTTAGTGGAGAAGAAGAATTCTTCTTCACCAACTTCATTTTAGTGTTATCTTGGAAAATCTTGGTAAAATCCTCTCTTGAAATTGGCTTATGATATATCTTCAACCAATGAACCATTCACAAGAAGAGGTACCTTTCTTTAATATATTGTCCTTATTCTCACTACTCCATTATTCAAGACTTCTTCAATCTCATATGGCCCAAGCCAATGAGTCTAAAACTTTCCTTGAAAACCTTTGAATTTTGAATCGAACAAAAGTGCCCAATCCCCTGCTTGAAACTTCTTCTCCTTGATATAATTATCATGCCATTTAGCCCTTTTCTGCTAGACTATAATGGTCTTTGAACTGCATCTTGCTTGATTTCATCAAGCTCATTGAGTTGCTCCAATCTGTGTTTTTGTGCTTCTGATAAATCTAGTCCCAATTGGACTGCCATCTTGAAGGTTCTAATTTGAAACTCTATAGGGAACAAGACTTGCTTCCCATAAACAAGCTCATAGGGAGTATGTCCTACTGTGTTCCTCCATGTAGTTTTCTAGGCCCATAAGGCTTCAAGAAGCCTTTTTGCCCAATCTCTTCTGTGTAGATGTGCAATGTTAGTGAGAATTCCTTCAATCACCTTATTGGTAGATTCAACTTGACCATTTGCTTGTGGAAAATAAGGATTAGACTTTCTATGTTTGATCTTCTAATCTTTCACAAGCCTTTCCACCATTTTAGATGTAAATTGAGATCCCCGATCTGTCACAATTTCTCTTGGAACACCAAAATGAGTGAAGATGTCCTCAAAAAGAAACTTAACTACAGATTTTTCATTAGCAAAAGGTAATGCTTTAGCATCTACCCACTTAGTGACATAATCAGTGCATACCAAAATATACTTCTTTTGTTTAGATGGAGGATTAATTGGTCCAACAAAATCCAAGGCCCATTTTTCAAAAGGTTCAATGAGTACCTGAGTTTGTAGTGGAATTTCATCTGAAGGAGAAGGTTTTCCTACCCTTTGGTAGCTATCACACCTTTTGACATATTCTTTGGCATATCTAAAGATGGGGGGCCAATAATATCCTAAATGAAGGATTTTATAAGCTTTCCTCTTGTCAGCAAAGTGTCCACCACAAGGTTCATCATGACATGCCTTAAGAATTTAAGGCATTTCATCTTCTCGAACACATCTTCTGATCATGAGATCTGGACCTGCTTTATACAATTCATTAGTAATCTATGAGTAACTTGCACTTATTTAAATGATTTTTCTTTTCTCCTTAGGAAACAAATGTGAAGGTAATTTTCCTGTGACTAAGTAATTGGTAATATCTGTAAACCAAGGGGTCTGAGTAGTTGCTGCAGAAAGATATTCATCAGGAAATTTATCTTCAACCGGAGTGTCATATTTGATATTTTGAATTCTAGACAAGAATCAGCAAATGTGTTTTGTTTTCTAGGTCTATCTAGAACAATGATGTTGAATTCTTGCAAGGAGTAATAACCATCTTGTAACTCTGCCACTAGTAATAGGTTTATTCATTAAGTACCTAATTGCAGAGTGATCTGTATGAACAAATGTTTCATAGCCTGTTATGTAATGTTTGAACTTATTAATAGCATGAACAACAACTAAGAATTCCTTTTCAGTTACAGTGTAATTTAACTCAGTGGGAGTCAAATTCTTGCTTGTGTAATAGATGGCATAGGGGATCAAACCTTTTTGTCCTAATACAACTCCCAGAGCTGGATCTGAAGCATCTATTGAAATGTGAAAAGGTAGTTTCCAATTTGGAACTCTTAAGATGGGTGCTTCAGAAATTTTTTCTTGTAAAGTCTCAAATGCCAACTAACAATCAGGATTCCAATTGAATTCACAATCTTTGGTGAGTAATTTGAAGAGCGGGGATGCTAGTTTAGTGAAATTTTCTATAAACCTTCTATAGTATCTTGTGAATCCTAGAAAACTTCTAACATCCTTTTGAAAACTTGGAATTGATAGTTTAGAGATGACTTCAACTTTAGATTTATCAATTTTAATTCCATCTCCTGAAATGTGATGTCCTAAAATAATCCCTTCTGTAAACATCATAAAACATTTTTCATGGCTTAGTGAAAGGTTTTCATCCTTACATCTTTTAAGAACTTATTTCCAAATTTTCTAAAGCTTATTCAAATGTATTCCCATAAACTGTAAAGTCATCCATATACACCTCTACACAATCATGTATTAGATTAGAAAAAATTCCTAGTACTACTCTTTGAAATGTTGCAGATGCATTGCACAATCCAAAAGGAAGTACTCGGTAGACATAAGTTCCCCATGGATAGGCGAATATGGTTTTATCTTGATCTTCAAGTGCTACCTAAATTTGATTGTAACCACTAAAACTATCCAAAAATGAGAAATACTTCTTACCTGCTAATGTATCTAACACTTGATCTATAAAGGGCAAAGGAAAATGATTATTTTAGGGTAGCTTTATTCAATTCTCGATAATCAATACATACCCTCCATTTACCATTCTTTTTAGGCACAATTGTTGAAAATGCAACAAGATGATGGAGCTTAGTGAAAAGAAGTCGCCTTCACTAAGTGGGCCCGCAGGCTATTTTTGGCGCAAAGTCTATTTTTAGACTATGTCTATTTTTAGACATATGGATCATGGTCTATGAGTTGCAGGATGCTATTTATGGATGATTGGTCATGTTGGTAAAAATAGATGGACCTCTATTTTAGACATATGGGCGGAGTCTATTTTTAGACTGCCAGTCTAAAATAGAACAGTCGAATATTATTAGCTCTTAATAATATTTGGACTATAAACATTATTTTATCCTCTTGCAGCACTTCAGTTCGAGCTACGGATGTGGCACATGCAACTGCCAGAAGGAAATATGCTTTTCCTATGGGTTAGTTGAGCTATTGCATGATGGACTTCAGTTAGAACTCAAGTAATTGAGTTTGGTGGAGTTGATTGAGGAGTTGATGGAGTTGTGTTCAGTTTGACTTAGTTGAACTAGTTGTATTTAGTCTAACTAACAAATACACTAGTGATGAGTGGTGTGAAATAATTATTAATTAATTCACTAATTATTAACTCATAAATCAACTGAAGAATACATCAGTTAACTCAGTGCATGGACAGTTCAGTGGAGACAAGTGTTAGAGATGAGTGAAAGGGCAAGACAGCTGTCAGTTGTGACTATAGTTGTGCATGAGATTTACACAATCAATGGATCACACACTAGATTTTGCTGACAGGTTTGGGATTGCATGGTTCAGCCAAGTAAATAAGAGTTTGGATCATCAATTCTCATCCATTCTCATGCAAGATTGCACAGTGGAGGTAGGCAAGCAGCGGAGGAGATTTGAACCTGTAATTGATTCAGATTTGAGCTAGTTTGTGTGTAACAGGTGGAGATAGTACTGAGTACTTGTGAGGAGTATTGTACTATGTATTGTTACATGTTCTCAATCAATATAATATACAGATAGTTAAGGGGTTTTCAGTTGTATGCTTTCCCCAGTTACATACTATGTTGATATGTGCGATTGATGCTTCAATGTGCGCATGCGATTGTTTCTTAATACTGAAAAATTGATGATCAAAGTAGAGGAGGTTATGTATTATGCATGATTCCGCAATTAGTGTATAATCAGGATAATCTCTGTGAATAAGTGTCATATTATTCAAAATTTCTACAGGGGGGCTGCCAAAATCTAGAAAATGTCATGACTATTTATATGTTACTGTGGACAGGTTCAACAAAATGTGTATTCTAATACCTTGTAACAAGCAAATTACAGCTGAACAAACAGCAAAGTTGTTCTTTCAGCATGTTTGGGTACATTTTGGGTTACCACTTCCATAGTATCTTATCGAGATTCTCGATTTGTTGGGAAGTTTTGGTCAAGTCTGTGGGAGTTGATGGACACTAGACTGAAGAAGAGCACAGCCTCTCATCCACAAACAGATAGAAAAATAGAGGTGGTCAACAGGACAATGATTTAGTTGCTCAGGGGTTATTACAGCAAGCATCCCACGCTTTGGGATGAACATTTGTGTTATGTGAAACATGCTTACTACTGTGTTAAACATTCTTCTACATAGAGATCTCCTTTTGAGACTTGTTTTGGTTTCATACCAAGGTCTCCCTTGGATTTTGTCTTTAGTAAAGACATAGCAATTGATGGACACAGTGATGTGGAAAAAGCAACTAAGTTCATTGAACACATCCAAGAAATCACTAGGCAGTCGAGGAATAGTTGGAAAGGAGCCAAGCCATGTACAAGGCAAGGCATGATAAGCATCGGATTGAGCATAGCTTCCAAGTTGGTGATCAAGTCTGGTTGTACATCAGTGAAGACAAAATGCAAGGTGAAGGTAAGAAGTTGAAGCCAATAAGGTATGGGCCTTTCAAGATACTTGAGAAAATTGGTGAGAATGCTTTTTGCCTTGATTTGCCAGCTTACATGCACATCTATTCAGTAGTTAATGCAAAGAACTTGAGATTATTTGAACCTTCATTGGTTGAAGATCCCGAAGAGAAAAGTCAGTGGCCTTCCATTGATGATATGTTGCCTGAATATCTCAATGAGTTGTAGGAGGATACAGTTCTGGACAGGAAGGTGAGAACTACGCGGAGAGGGGAGGTTGAGTACCTCAGGATCGCACTCAAAGGTTCAAAACCAAGCAGTGCAAGATGGATAGAGATTGGGCAAGTGAGAAAGTTGTATCCTCACTTGATTGATGCTTAAAGACCAACTTTTGGTGGTCCAAAATCTTTTTCAGTGGGAAGGTGTGATCCAAAATGGATCCAAGAACTCTCTAAGTTTTCAAAATCACTTAAAAGATCAAAACAATCGCATGCGAAAATCTTCATAAAATAGCAGAAAACACTATCGGGGCCCAAAAACACCAAGAAATAGTGGAAAACAGGCTTATCGGCAGTCAAAGGAGTGATGCACAGTAGCCGTCAGATCTGGCTGATCAACAGTCCAAATCTGGTCGACAAATCGCAATCAGCAGTGGAAAATGAAGGCTATCGGCGGATACCACACGGGATACGCGACAGCGATCAATGGGGTCAATGAGGATAGTCGATCAAGACCGCAGATCGACGGCCCACGTTGCATCGCAACATCATGTCGGCAAACCCCAATAGAGCGCTCACCAAATGGGTCGGGGTTATCGCGATATGTGATTGCGATCAATCGCATCGCGATATCGCAATCAGCAAACACAATGGAGCGGGGCTATATATATATATATATATATATATATATATATATATATATATATATATATATATATATTATTATATATATATATATATATATATATATATATATATATATATATATAATATATATATATATATATTATATATGCGTGATGCGCTTAGCCGGACCCGATGGAAATATAAACGCTATTTCATAAGATTTGAGATCCGTCAATTGTAATTTTTAACGTATTTTTGCATGTTTCGTTTATTAAAAAAAAATGCGAAGGGAAGCGTCGATGCGATGAAACCCAGACCCGAAGGGGTTTGGGAATGAAAATGAATAATGTTTCAAATCCGCCCAAAGCCATTTTTACGGGATTTTTAGTGTTTTTACGTATTTTCAAAATACAAAGGGAAGCCATGGAGAAGGCCATTGCGACATGCGATAGCAACTTATAGGTGGACCCAATAGGAGAATAGGATGAAATTATGAATATTTGAAGTTTGGATGAACAGTGTTTTGGCGGTTTTTCTTGTGCTTGAACGCATTTCTCTGTGTAAACAGAGAATGGTCGTTCCAAGGATTTCAAAGGCCCAATGTACTCATCCATTGCGGAACAGGTGGCCACCTCCTCTAAAGACGTTATGCAATGATCATTAACGCTTAGAAGGGGGATTCGAGCAGACAGAGGCCGGAAGACAGAAAGTTGAGAAGAGGAAATGAACAGTCAACGCAGATTGGCTTTAAAGCCACAGACGGAGAACAAACAGAGCAAGCAGTGCTGAGACAGAGATCAGAACAAGACAGAGAGTGATAGAGAGAGTTTGTGTAATCAAAAGGCTTGAGAGGTTCAAGCAAAACTCTTGCTATTGTATCTGTTGTGTGTTGAGACTCACGTTGAGCTCATACTTTTGTAAAGCACTGTTCTGAAGACATAATAGAAAGGTCACTACTGAAGGTTGGACCAGGAGATGTAGGCCAGGAGTATTAGGTGAACTCCTTATTAAACTTGTTGTTTTTATGTGTGTTGTCTATTATGCTTCTTTAACTGCTTCATTGTCTATGTATTTCGCAATCTTATCGATCCATTGCATAAAGGAACATAGGCATAACCATGCACATGACTCTGTAATACCTTAATAATTGTCTTAGATCTCATTATGAGATCATTGATTGTGACTTAATGCAACTCTTCAATGCATATTAGAGCCTGCAAACACAAACCATAAAAAGGATCAAAAGAAAATGTGATATAGTAATTCAAACAACTCAGCCTAATGATCAAGGAAATTAGGGATTGAGCTTGCCTTAATAAACATAATAACCAATTACAAACTATTCATCATTCATAAAAGACAAAAATCAATGGGAGAAAATGCTCATTTGTATTAATCACAAGATAAGAGGAGCCTTACAACCTTTGCCTTGATGTCATGAGGTCCCTCTCAAATGCCTTCAATCTCCTCCTTAGATAACAATCCCTCCAATCTCAAACCAGCTGCATAAGTTTGTATTCTCTGAATTCTGACCTCCTTCATCCCTCAACCCTCTAGTCCTTTTAAAGATCAAAGAGGGGGAAGTTTTAGATCCCTAAGAAAAGGATGAACCTCCTTTAGTGAAGGATTACGTTACCAAGAGAAAAGGGATGGAGATGCATTTTATGAGGGTTATAGTTCAAATAGTCATCACCTGGAATCTTTCAGTTGGGAGATATTTGACCAACTAGGTTTCTAGAATGTAATTTTTATTTTTACTTTCTAGAATTTACCTGTGCAGGTTTATAGTTACAGACAAAGCACAGCGTTGTGCTGTTCTCAGAGTAAATTCCAGCATGCACAGGAAACACTAGAGAAATCGACGCAGGTGGAACTTAACAAGGTGTGAGAGATATTTGACCCAAATTTCTCATGGACTTTAACATATTTTGAGTTGTTCGACTTCTAAGGGAGATAGTTTCAACATGTTCATGGATGGTAATAATATCCATAAACTGATCAAGTGTCATGGCGAAAAATTGATGTGTAACAGATTGCCCCCTAAAGTGTGAAGTCTGAAAAATAAGTTTAAAAGATTGAAGCGCTTTATCATTCCAAGGATTGGATCAGAGGCAACGGTCAGAAACCTGCGAGGAACATTCGAGGGAATATAATGCAAAATATATATCGAAAATCATCTTTGACGTATGCATTCCCATACTCAGAGTAAAGCGAACTCAACAAACAAGCATGGAAAAACTAAGATCATATAGATGGCAGACACATCATGGACACATCCATCTGTCTACTTAATCATGAATATAAAATCTCCTCGCAATCCGGATTGATGAAACTAGATCCAAGGTCTTGATCTCCATATCTCGATCCACAGTATGATTCTAACCATGCGAGTGAATGTCTCGAAGTCAAACATGGCATAAACCACTTGATTATCAGTCAATAATGTGAACCGTTAACAAGCGCGAGAGAAAACACCAATAATGACAATGGTTCTCATGGTACTCCCAAAACAATCTATGAAGTGTGAATATTTGATCTGAAGTCGAACACTCATAGAATCGTTCAATCAAAGGCCAATGACGAGAACCTGTCGTCGAAAGTGGAAAACCTTCCATTAAGGCATGCAGGCTTCAAGGTATTGAAGGTTTCTAAATCAGCTTCCTAGATGATGAGCTGAAGTAGACATGAAGTGATCTGCGTAGGAAATCCTATGACACAAAACATGATATCAAGTTTTGAAGATAATTGCAAGGTCTGACTCAAGGATGGCCGACAAGAATGAAGGAAAAGACTTTGCAGAAGGATTTGAACTTCTCTTGAACACATAAAGACACTTTAATGATTTGGCAGCATTTGACTCCACGATAATACCCAAAACAATGAAGACTTTCAATGAGATTTGATTAACTGTAAGGCAAATGGATTTCCCAACCTAGACATGAACATGACAGAGTGTCGTGTTCAAGAGCGACATGCTGCCTTTTAACTGATGATGTAAAATGGACACCTTCCCCAATTTTTCCCCCAGCAATACTGGCAAGTACCTCTTTATTTTTTACAAGCTTGAGGAGGATAACATATGATTGGACTGTAAGCTCATCCTTCAGATGAGTCCATCGAAGTATTTTTAACGAACCCTGAGAAAGAATGGTTCGGTCTCGTTATGCTTAACAAGTCCTATAATGTTTAATTTCAACGAGTCTAGTAAAGGTATAACTCAATGTCATTTTCTTTTAAGAGATTTCAAAAAGACACAAAAAGAAAACTCAGCCAACTCTTTAACCATAAAATTTTAACTAGCCCGGAGAAAGTAAAGCTTGGTGTTTTTCATTTTTAGAGAGTCAGGAGAAAAACATAAGAAGACTCCATCAGGGTCTTTTTCATTTGTTTAGTCTCTCAGGTCCGAAAAGGGATAAAATTATATAAGGGAGAACTCTATTGACCATGTTCGATCAACGTATACATTTTTCGTAAATAGTCCTGGCTCAGTCCGTAAAAGGAGTAAACTTATATTGAGTGGATGGTTGTTCATTTACTTTTACGAGTTCGAACAAGAAAGTACTAGGGAATCTTTTCGGTTTTGAAAAAGTCTAAAAAGGGCTTAAAAGATGACTTCATGATTTTTCACTTTTCGTAATTTTTAAAGAGCATAAAAAGCAATAAAAGTTTGTTGAAATGTAAAAAATGGTTTATCTTGACTTCGTAAACGATCCTGCACATTCAAACTCAATAACCCGTCATAACTGCTCAAACAAATGTTTTCCCTCTTAAAAAGATTCAAAATAAAATATATATATATATTTATTATATATATATATATATTTTAAGCTCAAAAAACCTTTTTAGAGTGGGGAAATAATAATTTATTTCACCATTTCTTTCCACAGTTTGGAGCAAAGAGAGAGTTTTTATCATTAAAACTTCCAGGATGATTCTAGCCAACCAGCGGACGAAATCACACGTCATTTCCTCCAGGTAGAAGATCTTTCCCTAACTTAGCTTTCCATCCGTTTATTTTTTCATTTTAAGCTTGCATTTGGTTTTTTGGGAAAAAGTTTTGTCACAAAATGTGCCCTCGGCCCTGCGCAGGCCGATAAAATTTTCCATATGGAAATTTTGGGCCTGCGCAGAATTCCGCTGAAAATTTCGCGCAGCTGCGTCCTGTCCATAAAAGGGTGGTGATGCAAGTGCCAAGGGCTATTTTAAAAACAAACTTTGGGCCTCAAAAAACATGAAATGAATTTTAAGAAAAACTCTAACTACTTTAAAATGGTCATTTTGCTTGCTCAAAAATGGAATGGGGAGAGAGAGCATGAAGCCAATGATGTGGCTACTTTGGCAGATCTGGCTACTTTGCAGGCTCTCAAGAATTGCGACCTCTTGAAATATTGGTTAATCCATGGGATGAAAGCCCAAGTACATCTGATGACATGGTTGGTGAGGACCTGCAATATCCAGGAATAGTGTTTCGTGATTGTTGATTATCGCCTCACCATTAATGCCGATGACATATATTTCTTGACTGGGTTATCTCACCGAGGAGCCAATCTGTCACTTTTTGGATCGAGAGTAGGGGGAGACACCACTAATGGGTACTTGCAGTGCTTTTACAGGGGTGAGCCACCCAAAGATGGATGGATTGACAATCGGTCCATCGAACTTTTACCCTTGAGGACCATTGTTTTTACTATTAGCAAATTGTGTGGCAATGTTGCCCTCCATCTAGCCACCCAGGCAGAGATGCAGACGGCATGGAATGTTGGGAGTCCACATTATACAACTAATGTAACGCAATAGTGGTAAATATGAAGGGGAAGCTGACTAGGTGCAAGAATGGTAAATTAAAAAAATTCGGTTATGGTGCCATTCTAGTTGCTTTTGCCCTAGAAAGGGTTCCTATTCTTCGGCCACAGCAAATTCGAATAGACGAGGGGGTCTGAGGGATCCACGCTTGATGAGGTGGGTTGCACTGATGGCACACCGCGGCGGTGATGATCCTGTAGTGAGGTATATGGCAGAGTTTTTTGACTGGCTGAGTGAGCAGATTGTTCTAATCAAGGAATTCCCGTATGTCGGGATAGATTACAGAGGTGATCCTAATATCCCACTTCAAGTCGGGGCTTAGTGGGGTTATCTAGATAAGGTTTTCTCATTTCTGGCATATTTTCAAAGTTTTTGAATTTTTAAGTGTTTTTTATCTTCAAAGGATAATTGTCTGAAATGTATGTGCAGATTTGGGTTCAACCCAACCAGCCAGAATGAGATGGTACGATAGACGATATGAGCATCCTATAGTTGTTGCGGCATCGAACCCAGAGGCAAATGACATCCTGACAGAGTTGGAGCACAACCTTGAGAGGTTGATTTCCAACATCCCAGAGACTAGGGTTGATGACAGTCCACGTGCCTATCAGAGGCACGTAGTTGGGGTTCCTGGGCCGCTTAGACGTTTGTTGTGTCAAGTTGCTTATGCTATTGTGTGTTATCATGAGCATCACCATGCCTAGCTGATCAAGTTTATAGGACCATTTTTTACCTTTTGGAGTCAGTACTATTCGAAAAATAAAAGGCCACAGGGCCTTATGTCTTCGGATGACATATTTTTTAGACACATCCAAACTCTATTTTAATGAAAAATCTACTACTTCTATCTATGTTTATCTCGATCAATGAATGAATGAATATTGTTTTTAATTTACAAATGTTGCAAATGTCTATTTAACACATGATTCACCAATGCATCTTTCAATGTGTTTAAATATCACGGAATGTGTTGATATTCAATATAATCAAATCGTCTTTCCAAGAGACAGACTCGTAAAAATATCCTTAGCATGGTTGGACTCCTAACTGAATAGACACCGTTTAAATGTAATACTATCAGTTGTGAATCTAACATAACGATCAAATGTCAGATACCAAATGTAATGGCATCAGTCAATAGCTCAATGACTGCACTATATTCTACTATATTGTTCGTTGTTTGGTCGAGACATATCCCGTGAATAGAAACTAGCTCATTACTAGGTGAATAGATTACCCAGGATGCAGAAGATAAATTTCGAGTACTACAACTAGCGCCATCAGCAAAGCCAATGTAAGTCGGAGAAAACGTCGACATCTATAAATCAAGTGTAAAAACGAGATAAGCAGAAGAAGTAGTAAAAAAAACACTAATCTAGCACACATACCTGAAAATGGTAAATAATGTACAAATCTTCACCAAAAATTTATGAAAAATATTTCTTTAGGTAAAGACCATTTATGGGCTTTCCTAAAGGAACACCATCGTAATCAATCAACTCATAGGCACCTTTAGCTAATACGCATTTTATGATGCAAGGGCCATGCCACATGGGCTCGAATTTTCCTGCACCTAGCTTGTCATGAGCTGGATCATATACCAAGACTAGGTCACCTTCTGAATATGTACGAGGATTAACGTTCTGATTGTATTGGGCTTTGACACGTTTCTGGTGAACTTCACTAGCCAATACGGCATTACGGCAATTTTCATCTAGATGGGCTAAGTGTACAAAGCGTTCTTCATCTACAGAGGTAGCAGGTAATAATTTGATAACTAATTTGAGAGATGGAATTTCACATTCAATAGGTAATATGGCTTCCAAACCATAAACGAGTTGAAAAGGAGTAAAATCGGTCGATGTTTTTACAGTAGTGCGGTAAGTCCACAGTGCTGAAAAGAGCATAGAGTGTCAATTTCCTTTATGGATACCAACTATCCGTTTAATCATATTGGTTAAAAATTTATAGACAGCTTCGACCTGACCATTAGCTTGTGGATAATACAAAGTAGAGATATCATGGCAGAGGCCAAGTTGTGCAGACAATTCGACCATCATAAAGTTGTGAAAATAACTACCATGGTCTTTGACAATAGCTTGTGGGACACTGAACCAAGCAATCACATGATTGAAAATGAAAATAGCTGCAGTTTCATCGTCGCCTCAGCCCATTTTGTAAAGTAATCGACTGCAAGGATGATATATCCATGCCCCCCGGCCGAGTGAGGGTTACAAGTGACGAAGTCGATGCCCCATTTAGGAAAAGGGTCGCAGCTAAGATGGGTGAAGAGGAGCGGGAGGTGCTCACATTTCGCGATCATAAATTTGGCAATTATGGCATTTTCGAATTGTAGTGATGTAGTCTTTAAACTTTAATGGCCAAAAATACCCAGCAGGTAATATCTTTTGGGCAGTAGCATACCTGGACATGTGACCACCACATGCTCCATAGTGACAGTCAATCAAATCTTTTTCGGCTTCTTCAAGAGTTAAACAACGTCGAAATACAGAATCGGCACCACGACGATAAAGAGTGTCGCCAATAATGTTGTATTGTTGGGACTGGTATCAAATTCGCCAACAATCAGTTTTGGATAAATCGGGCCTAAAATTTTGTGTTTGGATATATATAATGATGTCTCCATATCACGGATCAGACAAACTAATAAGAAAGAGAGATTCGTCAGCAAAAGTATCTTCTACTACAGTTTCTATATCAGTGTGGGAGAAGTCACACAATAAATCAGCGAAAACGAAGGATTTCTTTAATTTGGATTTTTCAAATTCCAGATCAAACTCTTGTAAAATGGATATCCACTTCCAGTATTTTCCCCCTAGTAGTTGCTTCATGAGAATATACATCATAGGGTTGCAATCTGAAATGACAGTCGTTTTTCAGAGAAGTATATAGTGACGAAATCGTTGAACAGCTTGCACAGCTACCAAGGCTAGCCTCTCCACATGTGCGTATTTAATCTCAGTTTTAGTGAGACTTCTACTCAGATAGTAAATAACATGTTCGTTGTCAGAATCATCCTCCTGGACTAACACCATGCCAATGGTGGCATCAGATGCAACTAAGTAAAAAAAGTAGTCTCGATGATAATCGGGCAGATGCAGTAAAGGCCCATTAGTCATTGCATGCTTTAACGCATCAAAAGCTTTATCAACAAGATCATCCCAAAAATATTGAATACCCTTTTTCAAAAGTCGAGTAAAACCCTGTGTTAGTTCAACATAATTCTGGATGAATCTACGCAAAAAGTTTGCTTTCCCTTGCAAACTTTGGAGTTGAGTCAAGCTAGAAGTAGGAAAATTAAAAATTGCATCTACCTTGAGAGGATCGACACGATTGCCTTCCTTTGAAACGATGAATCCTAGAAGGCGACCGGATTGCACACAAAAAACACATTTGTGCAGATTCAAGTGAATATTTTAATGCCTACACCTAGTGAAAATTGCTTTTAAGTGCATTGGGTGATCCTGTGGTTTCATGGAATGAGCTGGGAGGTCATCTAAATAAGGCTGAACAATATGCTTGATGTCGTGGAATGCATAAGACATTGCTCGTTGAAAAGTTTTGCTAACATTTTTTAGGCCAAACGGGAGTTTGCAATAAGAAAAAGTCCCTCGTGGGCATATAAATGTGGTTTTATATTGATCGGCAGGGAGTATGTTTATCATATTGTAGCCAAAAAATCCATCCATAAAGGAAAAAATTTCATTTCCGACACAATCGTTGACAACTTGGTCGATGTACGGGGTTGGATAATTGTCCTTGGGACAAGCTTTATTAATATCTTGGTAGTCAACACACACTCGAATGGTTCCTTGCTTTTTATTAACAGGTACAATATTTGATACCCAATCAGTTAAAGGAACAGGGTAAATGAATCCTGCTTTCAGCAATTTCTCAACATTAGTTTTGATAGTAGCAGCTTTTCGCAGATGTATAGGACGTAATCGTTGTCTGACTAGCTTAGCATCCAGATAGGTTTTTATTTCATGTATAACAATGCTAGGGCCGATTATGGCATCTCTTTGTAAGACCAGGCAAAAATGTCACGAAATTCCTAAAATAAGGTTTTGTAAGTTGAAATATTTTCTAACGAACAAGAGGCTCCTATATGAATATTTTCAATTATTCTGGGTTTCACTGAGATATCGATAGGTATTGTTGCCAATATGTTCCCTAAATTTTGTTCAAAACTAGAAGAAAGGGTAGATATTGGATTTTGAGGATCACTAAGGGTCTCAAATGAAAATAATGATGAAAAATTATTCTCAATTTTATCAAAATATGGTAAGAAAGTTGAACAATGATGAGTATCGTCCCATGGCATTTCATCCAAGGTCATAACCTCCATAATCCCTTCATCAGTTAAAAAATCTTTGTTAAAAGGATCAGGCATAGAGATTGGATACAAGCATGACAAATGAGAATATTCATCAATGATCATATTCATTTGATCATCATCAGATGTTGATGGATTTGAAAAATATAGAATGGCCTCATTGGTTAATTCGAAAGGACTACGAGGCATTTCATCACCATATAAGATCATTTCTGATTTTGATGGCACTTTCCATGGATCTCTCATTTCAAAAGTACTTGATGTAATCATGTTGATCTGTGCTTCATTCTGAAGAAGAACGGGGGGAGGGAACGTGAAAGTTCCCATCAAAGATTAGTCTTTGAGCAAACCAACACCAACTTCTTCATATGGAGTGGTCAAATTTAAAATGAATGGGATACTACTGATAGAATTAGGATCAGAGGTATAGTAGGATAATTGATCTACTTTCATAATTCTTCCTTTGTGAAGAAACATAATCATCCTAAAATACGACGAGACTATTGCTGCCATGGCATAAGTGAAGCTCTATCCAAGAAAAAGGTTGTAATCAAGTTGAGCATCAACAACCTCAACGTCTATTGCAATTATTTTGCCTTCTAACTCGATTGGAAAATAATTTAAAATTCCATAAGGACGAAGACCTCTTTCATCGAAGGCTTTCAAAGTCGTGGGAGATTGATTGATTGTTGGAGAACCTAAATCTTTCCAACAGGAAATGGACATAATGCATGTCGACGCTCCTTCGTCAATCACTGTTCGAAAAACTCGTCGAGTTTTGACATGAACTGGTATTTGAAAATCCAGTTGGTGTGGGAGACGTGGGACATGATTTTCGAGATCAAAAACAATCAAATGGGATCCTTGAGGATCTACAGCTCCTATCGTTGATAATAATAATTTCCATTGCACTAGACAAGTTTGCAGCACTTCAAGGGCAGACATGGCCAAAGGTGACCTAGCCATATCTTCAACGATGTTATAATTTTGGTCAGCCCTCGCATAAGGATTAAAGGTTGACTTACAAAGCATACCCTTAGGAGGCGGACGAATTTTCATATCATGATTTGGTTTTCCAATGTGTAATGGTTTAGAAGGAGTAGATGCGGAAGTTTGACCGGATGAACTGGAGTCATCTCCATTTTTATCAGGACTCTTTGATGTGTAATCTTTAGATCTTGTTGCTACCATAACAGTGGAAGACATCATCATGATATATGTCGACGAGGATGAGGAGGATTGGTCGTGAGAGACCATTTTACTATCTTGAGGAAAAGGATCTTTCAAAACAGCGGGTGTGGGCGAACTTTTGACGAATTTGGAAACTTCGGCCCGATGAGGGCACTCCTTAGCATAATGATCTTCCTCACAAATCAAGCAAGGATATCAAGGTTTCCTCTTTTCGTTAGATGGTTTGTTCTTGGCTTATTTCTCCTTAGAGCAGTTGTATTGTTTAGTTTTGCCTTTTCCCTTTTTCTTATTTCCGGATGATTTACCTTTACCAGTAGATGAATCTACGACGTTGATTTCAAAAGTAATTCTGGGAGAAGGATCTTCGTCGGGTGAAACGGATAGAGCTGAAACTTGAACATTCTTAGAATTTTTCTTTTTGTTCTTAGTCTTCTTGCTCACGGAACCAATCATGCCATCTGCGACATGTGATCCTGGAGGAGGTGGATTATTTAGAGTAGATCGGGGTAAATCGGGGATTTTTTCATACAAATTACTAGACTAAGTATAAACAAGATCAAGATATTGAGCACGAGCAATTACCTGCTCTTTAGTTAAAACACCCCCTTTGGCCACATCTTCAATTATTACTGGTAAAAGTGATTTTATAAACCATTCGGCAAGAATCTGGTCTGGAATGTAAAATTTGACTAGGCGACATCTTCGTCTCCATTCATTAATGTGATCTGAGATAAGTGTAGATGTTAACTTCTTTCAAAAAGTCAAAAGTTCAGTTCCATTGTCATACCGGATGGGTAACTGAAAATGGGTCAAAAGGGTTATAGCAAGGGCATTGAACATGTTGAAAGAAGCGTGTGGTAATTCCACATACCATTTGGTTGCCGAACCGATTAAGGTTCGTTGAAAAAGTCTTAATCTAGTAGAACCATCATTTAACGAGTTGGACACGCACCAAAGATGGTAGACCATGACATGGTTGGACGGATCTTCACCCGACTTACCTTCAAACTTAGGAGTGTCACTAGGAAACTTAGTAGGAATGGTCGGCCAATAGGGTAAATAAAGAAGTGGATCATTAGTTAACCGAGAGAGGTCAAGAAAATCCAAAGTTGCAATGAAAGGAAACTAGCAATTGGGGTCCTACGATGGATATTAATAACCCTGAGGGGCGAGTCCCGTGCCAAGAGGAGGATATCAAAGATATCCTCGGATAGCCTGAGCAATTGGGATCTGCATACTTCCTGGGTATCCAGGATGAGCCATACAGTATTACGGTTGAATAGGTTGTTGAAACGTATGAACTAGGTATGGTTGATTCTAGAAGGCGAGATTCTGACCCATTTGACCTTGAACAAATTGTCCTTGAAAGGGTTCGCTTTGCAAAGGTTGACCTTAGATAAATTGAGTTTGAAAAGGTGTAGCTTGAACAAACTGACTCTAGGGTATACCTTGGAAAGATAGCCCTTGAAAATGTACTTGCATATATGGAACACTAGGTTGAACAACAGGTATTTGATGTGTTGATGGAATCGTAGGAATGGATTGAACACTAGAGCCTGAGGTAAACACTAAACAAGAGGTTGCATAGTAACCTGTGACGTAAGGCGAACAGTTATTTGCAATATTCCTGGAATTGTCGTTCTAAGTGAGCTTGAACCTGGGTTCTGAACAGACGTTGCCATAGCAGACTGCCCTACAGGTTGATGGGTACTTTGGGTGGGTTGTTGAAGCGATTGTTGGGCAGGTGTTGATGAGGTAGCCTCGACGGTTGGTTGAATTTGAGAAGACATACCTTCAAAAGGCAGTTGTTGCATAGGTTGTTCAAGAGGTTGGTCAGGTTGATATAAAGGCACTTGAGAAACAACAGGAATTGACTATTGATAAGGGTTCCAAATTGTATTCAATCCAGGGTAATGCATTCCATAGGCGAATTGACGCATAACAGGCTCATCAAAACCGGTTTGAGGCATTTCAGCATCGTTAAAGTAGTTTCTGGCGGGGGGTTTCCCCCCAGCTATAGGGTAAGGTCCACCAAAAGGTTATCCTCCAGGTGGGGATACTATGGTTGCCCCCCAGGCGGATAATAACCACTTGTTGGGTTGGCTTGTGGATTACCAACATGACCAGAAATCATATTAATGGATTGTTCAGATGTCAAACCTTCATTGGTAGGGTTAATTACACCAGTTGACATGTTTGAAGATGGGTTCAAGGAAGAAGCTCCTAAATAAGCTCCTACGAGAGGGTGATATCCAGGTGGTAAAAGACCACCATACAATGTGGACTCTGGAGAAGTGGAATACATGGATGTATCTATCACAACACTTCTAGGAATCATTGTGGACCAGTCAAAGTTGGGTACGGTAGAATAAGGAGTCGTGTAACGCGGAATTCATTGCCCTAAAAAGTTCAAGGGTGTAAAATACCAAGGGTCCAGGTGAAGAGATCGAAACAGAAGTTCTGAGATATCCGCAGGCTCACTGGTAGAAACTAGAGGTTCTTCCTCTTCGTTTGAAACAAGTTCTTCAATGGCAATAAGACCAGGAGGAAGACTATCAGTAATGATAACTTTCATACGCAGTGAAAGTGGAGGATCTAGAATATGTGTTGTAGCAGGTGTATGAATTTCAAGCTCAGAAATATCAGACTCAGGTTCATCAGTATCTGATTCGGAAACGGGATTTCTATCAGAAGATTCTCCGATATCTGATTCAGTTTGAACGATTTCGGTAATTTGTAAATCAGTTGTCGCCGAGTGTAATGTTAAGTTCTGAGTTTGATCAAATTCATTTTTTGTTACTTCAATGCTTGAAACAATGGATGTTATAGGTTGATTAACTTCAGTTCCTTTTACATCAGAATCTATAATAATAGAAGTTTCAGTTTTCGCTACAGTTCCAGTTTCAGATGATTTATATTTTTTTGCTTTAATCTTCTCTAACTGACTCGGTGTATACTCAAGGGGATCCCTGAGTATCCTTCATGGCAGTTCCACCACAATGAAAAAAAAAATATTAATCACACAATATCTAAATTACACCTAAAGTCTCTAAAAAGTAAAAAAAAAAACACAGAAAGTAACACGCGCTAAAAAAATCTAGGAGCTCAAACCACACAAACTTACTCTTCACAAAGATCAATATATACTAGTTGGTGATGAAATACAACATGAAAGAGATCAAGGTGAAAAGTTTTATAAAAAATGAGTATTTGGACCAGTTACCCTGACAACCTACTTAATGAAATGGTCTGGTGCAAGTAACTTTGCTATAAACCATCCGAGCAAATATTACCCTCCAAGGAGTCCAAGTGAGTCTAGCCAACATTTGTTCCAGTTACAGCAGGACCTGCCCTTTGTCGTCACCTTGGGTAGATCCCTAGGATCATGGTCATTATATTCACCAAATACAACAATTTTACCTGGGGGACAGGCGTAGATCGGACGTACACGCAAGGGCAGAGTTTCAAGTGCAATTCCCTTGAAAGCTCCTCCACATAATCAATTGGAGGTTTACTTTCAAGTGACCCCAAGTACCTTTCGACACCGTTGTAATACGTGTAAATCATTGTATCTAAGCCAATGAAGTGGGTTGGATCGCTTCACTAGAGTCGACACGGCCTCGTACTTAACTCATGTATAAGAAGAACTTCCCAGAGAAAAACGGAAATACCTGGATTTTCTCTCCCTAACTCAAGATTCTATTGTCTGTTTGTAGCTTTGGAAAGGTTACTTCCTTCCCTATTCCAAAGCCCTACACTTAAGCTAATGTAGGTGAAAAGAGCCCTAAAAAATATAAAATTCTAAGTGAATTTTAATTAGCATTGTATTATTAAGTTGTTCTTTTACTCAATGGGTAATGTAGGTGAAACTTATGATGTTGTGACGACTCGAAATCTTAATGCACTCTAAAATGCAAAAGAAACTTTCAATCTTCGATGAAATTTTATTTAGAGAAAAGAAAGAGTTTTATTTGATTTTCGAGAAATAAGATGCAACTCCTCACAACTTTTCTCAAAACAACCAATTTCACTATTTCGTAATGAAAAATGTAGCCAACAAACTAACTTCCAGATTTCCCTAACTATCAAAATAAACTAACAAACTCTTTTCTTCTAATCGCTTGAAACTTTCAAACACACATAAATCAATCGAGAAGATGGAGAAAAGACATATTCTCCTATGAATGCCTTGATTCGGTGATAATAACAGTGCAATCGCGAACATTTTCCAAGATGAAAGCAACAACTTCTTTTATCAAGCAACAATAACTATGATTTTTCCACAAAAGCACAAGGGCTTCAGAAACCCTAACTTGTAATTCAAAGTGATTTTGACTACAAATAAACAATTTTCAAAGCTTAACCAGTGTATTTGACAGAACAAACTAAGAATATCAATGATAAAAAGACATTCAAACTTGTTTTGATCAATCAGCAAATCAACAAGTCAAAACCCTAGGGTATTCTTCCAAAAAGACCTAATTTTTATAAAATCATTAACAAAGCAATCAACTGAGTTCAAAAAAGGCAACACACAGTCCAAACAAACAAAATGACACTTTCAAAAAGACAAATTCAAGTATAGGGTGAAGCTATAATGAAATTTTCAAAAAAAATCAAGGCCTACGTGGGTCTCTAGTAGGCAACAGTGTGCAAGCGCTCAATGGCTACGACAAAAAGGGCGTAGATTTGCGCTCTGTGTACAAACAGAAACGGAACATGGAAGAAAACTTAAAGAAAAATAAAAACTCAAAAATCAACCAATCAAATCTAAAAGGCCATTAATTTATGAAGACTCGGGGTTGGATAAATCAGAAAAATCATAAAGCAAGGCTAAGGAAAAGATGAGAACAAAGACGTTCCCTAGTATGGTTGCCAATTTGTTACACCGGATAATCCCTCTTGTGGACAAGAGCGATCTCCCGAGATTCTAAATGGAAACTAGAAACAATCATGACAAATGAACTGACTATTTCCCTAAGTTGAACTTAATCGAATTACAACCAGTGTAAATGATACATAGAGCTCTTACCGGTTTCACGAAATGCTTGATGAAGATCCCTGGTTGTGACTTGATGCGGCTCTTCAATGCTTAGTAGAACCTGCAAACATAAACCATAAAAGAATCAAAAGCACATGTGATATAGTAATTCAAGCAACTCGACCTAATGATCAAGGAACTTGGGGATTGGACTTGCCTTAATGAACATAATAACCAATTGCAAACTATTCATCATTCATAAAAGACAGAATCAATGGGAGAAAGTGCTCATTTGTATTAATCAAAAGATAAGAAGAGCGCTACAACCTTTGCCTTGATGTTGTGAGGTCCCTCCCAAATACCTTCAATCTCATCCTTAGATAACAAGCTCTCCAATCTCAAACTAGCAGCATAAGTTTGTATTCTCTAAATTCTAAGCTCCCTCATCCCTCAACCGTTTAGTCCTTTTATAGATCAAAGAGGGGGGTGTTTCAGATCCCTAAGAAAAGGATGAACCTCCTTTAGTGAATGATGAACATTCTTTCGGGAAATATTCGACCAACTAGGTTACTAGAATGTACTTTTTATTTTTACTTTCTAGAATTCACCTGCGCAGGTTTATAGTTACAGATAGAGCGCAGCTCTTTGCTGTTCTCAGAGTAAATTTCAGCACATGTGCAAGAAACACTAGAGAAATCGGCGCAGGTAGAACTTAACAAGGTGTGAGAACTATTTGGCCCAAATTTATCATGGAATTTAACATATTTTGATTTGTTGGACTTCTAAGGGAGATAGTTTCAACATGTTCACGATGGTAATAATATCCATAAACTGATCAAGTGTTATGGCGACAAATTGACATGTAACACATAGATAACCCTTCTTGTAACTTGTGTGGTTCCCTCTCTCAAAAGGGGTGAACAACCCAAAAGTAAAAAAGAAGAAAAATGTAGGGAATTTCTAGTAGAGTTAGCTCGAGAGTTATAGGATCATAGGTTTGGCGATGAAAAGGAATGATGAAAATGGATCATGAGAAATGAGGAGGAGAACCTCTCTATTTGTAATAAAATGCTAGCTAGATTTGATGAAGTCAAATATAATAAATATTTGTTGGACCAATTTGATATTGTATTATTATTTATAAGAGGAAAAAGTTAAAAAGAATGGTTAATGACATTTATTTAGTTAACTAACTCAAAAATAGTAATTTATTGATTTACTTAAAGAATGAGTAAAATAGTTGGAAATAATAATAAATAATGACTTTATTAAATTACTTCTATGTAAAATTGTAAAATAGGTTACAAATAATTTATAAATAATGATTTAATAAATTATTTTTATGAGAATGTTTAAAATATTAAGAAATAATTAATATATAAATGATTTTTTGAATTCTTCCTATGAAAATAGAAAATGTGAGTGAAAATGTGTTAAATTATTTCCACCTAAATGGGTAAATTTATAAAAATAACATAAAATTAATACATTTATGGGTTATTGTGGGTTAATTAATGGAAATAACTAAAGAAAATCTGTTTTTTGGGCTATTTTCTTAGGTGAAAGTCGGTTTTAAAATGTAATTCCATACTAACATGGGGTATTTCTATCCACCTAATGATTTTAGCTAGACTATCACTTTTTGTGTGATATCAAAATGTGTTGTTAGCATTTGAAATTGAAATGAAACAATTAAATTAAGAAAATGTAAAAAGTGATGTAATTTGTGATGCTAGTGTCATAATTCAAAATATTGATAATTCAAGTTATACTTTTTATTTGGTTAATAATAATAATGTTATATATGTCTCTCATGTTTTATGGCTCCAAGTAATGATCCCGGTGATACTTCTAAAGATGAAAATGATAAACTAGGCTACTTTGAGAAGCACACAAAAGTATTTAGCGTCAAATGTTCGAATAAAATGGGTTTGACCAAAGAAATCAAAATATTCAAAAGACTAACGATGAAGACAATTCAACGCATCTAGAGGGAGTCATAAGTATTCCTTAAAGGGGAATACGAAAAAATAATTCATACTTATGATATGATGAAATCATTATAATATATTAATGAAAGTAATATTACTTTAGAAGTCTACGTATAAGGACAATGAGAAAAGTTAGTGATGGAAATTACATTAGAACATTTTAGAGATTTGTGGAGATATACATGGAGATTTTGTAAGGATTGTCATGAATATGGTTGAATCAATTAGCCATATTGAAAAGTTTGTTATGGCCACCTCAACAACATATTACAAAGTCTATTGTATTGTATTGGTGTTAGTGAGGGGTGAGTATTATTATTGGAATTAATACAACATGATATTTTATGAATATTGTTGTTCTTATGTGATTGTTGAGTGCAGATATTTTGTATGGATGCTCATAACACCAACACCTACTAGTATCTTGGTGTTCATTCTCATTATTGGTGGGTTGTCATCTTTGTTACGGATTTCATCATTGATTTTTAACAATATATTTCTTTATTGTTCAACAAGGGAAAGTGTATTCAATGATGTTAAATATTTGTATTCCATCAAAACGTAGCTACATTCCATACAATATAAGATCCAATCTTTGAAGCTCTTTCCAACCAATATTGAGTTACTCACATTTCAATGTTGGGGCTTCACCTACTACATTTTTAAAATATTTAACTTTAGTGGCATTCTACCATTCATCTTAAAGGATATGTTGATTATGTATTGAGGTATTGTTGTACTTTGGCATGACCTTCTAATTATTGAACCAATTTATTGTTGTCTAATGACATGGTCTCTCATTTTGAGAGATAGATCCATTTATATGATGTAATTCACTTTAATTAGGGTTGAGCACATGAAAGCACTACTCAAGAGAAGGGATGATTATCTCAACTTTTGTTGAGATTGTATGTGGTTTTTTTGTCTGTAAAGTTTTGTAGATGTTCTATGCTAAGAGCAATTTCACTTTTCACACAGCAATCATACAAGTAGTTAAGCAAAATGCAGATAGAACATATAAGCAGATCTTTCAGAAGAGAAATCAGAAACAGGAAAAATGTGTGTGTTCGTTTCGGCGGTCAACAGGATGCTTCAACCAGCAAAGTCTCCTTTGGTCAGCCAGCCCAGATGTGTCACAACAACCCTCCAACCAGTAGATGAGTCAACCCAAGTCAATTCTACAAAAGTCAACGCTGTCCTGAAAAGTCAACGCAGGGGCAGCAAGCTAAAAGTCAACGCAGCAGCAAAACGGTCAACCCTTTGACCTCGATTTTTGTGCCAGGTAGTACGGCCTTCAAAAATCGAACTTCCCACAAATTTTCAGCTTGATTGGACCAAGGGTTGACCAAAGTCAACGCTGGTCAAACTTTCTGCGAAACCCTAGCAGCAGAAAATCCGTACGGTCTGTCCTCTTCGTCCTTCCCACGTGTGGCTGAAATTCGTCCTCCAAGTAGCTCATATTCTCTAAGATGAGAGAGAAGATGTGAGTTGAATTGTGTTCTTATCTCTCCAACTTTTCTTGTATATATATACATCAATGAGGGTGTGTGACACATCTGTTGGGCATGTGAGCCTACATGACAAAACTGGCTGACCTTGCACATATAATTTATTAAGAATAATAAATTCAAAATATAAGTTCTGCTTATCGGATTAAGACAATTTTTATATGGATTTTACACCTTTCTGAAAGAGGGATCCAATAAAAATATTAGCCTCTTAATCTGATCATCAGAACATGGAGTTTGGACCTAGTTGTCCAAATTTAACAGTGAGCCATGGATTACCCCCTTGGTGAACGGGAGAGCCACTGACTTCTTCAAAGCCTCTAGAGGGCTGAGGCAAGGGTGTCCTCCAAGCCTCAGTACTCAGCGTCCTCTTGAATAAAAAACAGTCAAAACAAGAAATAATGGGAATAAACATTGCAAGAGGTGTTAAAAGCATAAATTCATGCGTTGTTCGCGGATGACTCTCTTTTGTTTGGTGTTGCCTCCTTGGCCTTGGCTAAATGATTTAAACATGTGGTGGACGCTTATTGTGAAGACTCAGGAAGCAGTCTCAATAAAGGCAAATGTCATGTCTTCTGTTGGAATGCCTTTGCCAGATCGCTCCAAGCCATTTCTTCCTGTTTTGGCTTCCCAGCCACCTCTTCTTGGACATCATTCAAGTACCTGGGGCTCCTTGTCTTTCAAAAAAGGGCCCTTAGCAGAGAATGGTTGCCATTGTTGGAAAAATTCAAAACCAAATTTCAATCCTGGGGATACAACTGGCTCAATCTTGCAGGTAAGACAGTGCTAATAAAAGCAGTATTGAACAGTCTACCCATTTTTCACGCTGCAGTGATGATGGCTCCCATTGGCATAATGAGGAAAATGGAGGATTACATAAGAAACTTTTTCTGGAAAGGTGGCAAAGCTAACGAGAAGAGAATCCCCTTAATAAGCTGGAACACAATTTCTCTACCCAGAATGGAAGGCGGTTTGAATATTAAAAACCTCAACAATCAAAATATAGCCATGGATGCTAAATTGCTATGGAGGATCATCGCCCCAAAGCCGGGTTGGGCGCAGCTTGCACTGTGGAAAAAATACTATCATGGGCAGAGAAAATGTTGCCTTGACAATCCTAAATCAATCACAGGATCGATGATTCACAAGTTGTGCGGAAAAGCCACTTCCTTGATTAAGCAATACGCGCACAGGATTCCTGGCAATGGACAATGCATCCAAATATGGAACGATCGCATTATGGGCAGCGATCCTCTTGCTGATGATCGATCTCTGGCCTCACTGAAAGAATGGTTGGACAACGTAGGTATCAAAACGCTGTGGAATTTATCCCACCGGGAAAACAATGACTGGGAGCGATGGAAAAACTTAGAGGTGCCACTGAATCTTGTCAAAGACTATGCTACATTTCTCTCCCACCTAAAAGGCAAAGCCCCAATGAATAGAAAGAAAGCAGACACCCGGGGATGGGGCCCGCGCCCTGGAAATTACACTGTCTTGCAGGGATATTATCAGCGCTCACGTTATCCTAATGTTCTGCCTGATCCGAAGCCTTGGCAGGGGATCTGGTCATCATCAACGTTCCCCAAAATCGACTCCTTTTGTTGGCTTCTATGTCATCACAAAATTTTGACAGAGGATAGGCTTCGGAAAAGAGGATTTATAGGGCCCTCTCGCTGCTCGCTGTGTGGGGAACATGAAGAAAATGCCTCCCATATGATGCTGTTCTGTAATTTTGCCGCAGATTTGTGGAAGGAGGCTTGAAAATGTTCTTTTTGGAGAGTAGAATTTGAGGAAAGGTTTGAACCTTGAGGGATTTGATCACTCTTGGCGCATGATAGATCTAGTGTTAGATGGATCTACGCTGGTTCCAATTGAGGGAAACAATGTCACATTTTTAGTTTATCATTATTATGTATATGTTTGAGATTAACTTCAAAATTCACATTATGTTTTCTTTGCTTGGCATGACCATATCATTCTCTTCTTTAATTTAGTCTGTGTTGCTTGCCTTGAATGGTTTGTACATTTTTGTTTAGATGCTTTGAGTAGTTTGTGTGTTTGTGTTTGGATTTGGATGATAATGTTTTTGAATGTTATAGTTTTTGTGTTATATTTTATATCTCTATGTAATTGTCTATTGGTACTTAGTTGGCGATGAAGAAGGGAGACAATCATGTCAACAGTTTGTGGGAGGATTGATACTGCGCATCTATTTCATTTAATTTAGAGATTGATTCTGCACATTTATTTCATTTAATTTTAGGTATTACAACTTATGACAACTAATTAATTTTCAATAGTGCCCCTCCAAGTACTACTAAATATATCTTGAAGATTAGTTTTAATAATTTATTGCGTCAAGATTACTCTCGAATTTGTTTTTTTTTTGCTAATGTTTGAAATAATTTGTTTCCTTCAAGAACATTTTGATGATTTTTTTATTATCATAGTCTATTCAACAAAGTAAAGAAATAATGTATTTTTGATTTTTTTTAATGCGTGGCTAGAATTATCAAATCTTTACATTATTTGTTTCTCCAAACAATTATCACATCTCTTTCAAGAATATTTTGATTTGTTTTGAATGTTTATAAATATATCTTTTCTTCTTATAAATATTATGAATACATTATTATACATTATTATATGCAATTACCTTTTAGTAATTAAAAATATATGTAATTGTCTATTAATAATTAGTTGGTGATGTAGAAGGGGGACAATCTTATCAATGATTAATTTTCACTTTGCAGGAGGATTGATTGTTCACATCTATTTCATTTTAATTCTAGGTATTACAACTTTTGACAGCTAATTAATTCATAATAATGTATTTTTTTAATAATCTACAACATCAAGATTAACTTCTGATGCATCTAATGCATCTAATGCAAGCAACCAAATAATATTAGAAAACACCATCTACAATGCATTTAATGCAAGCAAACAAATAATATCATAAATCAACATCTACACTAAAATTAATGTATCCGGTGAAAGCAATCAAATAGGATTAGAAATCCAACTCTACGCTGAAATAAATGCATCTAGTGCAAGCAATAAAAAATGATTAAAAATCAACATCTACACTGAAATCAATGCATCTAGAGAAAACAATCAAATATGATTAGAAATTAACATCTACACTGAAATCAAAGCATATAGTGCAAAAAATATTCTTCTCTCTCCTCCATCTAATCCTAAAAAATATTTTTAATAATTTACACTCGAGATTAACAACATCCAATCCATCTAATGCGAGCAATCAAATAGGATTAAAAAACATCTACACTGAGATTAACGCATCTAATGAAAGCAATAAAATAAGATTAGAAATCAACATCTACACTGAAATCAATGCATTTAATGCAAGCAAGCAAATATAATTACAAATCAACCGAAATCAATGCGTTTAGTGCAACCAATTAAATATAATTATAAATCAACATGTACACTGAAATCAACACATTAGTGCAAACAATCAAATAAGATTACAAATTATCATATACATTGGAATCAATGCATCTTGTGCAAGAAATCTTCTTCTTTCTCCTCCCCCTACATTTATATCTATATCTCCCTTCACATCTCCTTTTTTGCCTCTCTATATCTGTCTCCCCTTTAATATAAAGAAAATATTGTTTACAATCTTGTACTGGCGTAGACTCATACCAGTACGCAGACACCTCCCTGTAGAAGCCTACAACCTTTTCTCTTTCTCGAGCTTCTACTGGAAGGGAGCTACAACCCCCTAGCTTTTGTACTCGCCGATATGTTTACCAGTACGTAGGCACTGGTCTAAAGAAGGCTACAACCTTCACTCGTTCTCTAGCTACTACTGGAAGGGAGCTCCAACCCTTTAGCTCTTGTATTGGCTGATATGTTTACCAGTTATTGAGTTTAGACTTCTGTGATTCATATTAATTATAATATCTTTCGGTAAAAATCAGAAAGGAGATAATCTCGTCGACACGTTTCGAACCAACCAGCACTAGTACATAGGTGTTGGCCTATAGAAGACTACCACCTTCACTTATTCCTCAAGGGACCACATTTCATAAATTTTCAGACTGAATACTCATGGTGCACATCAACACAATATGTAGGCCACGTTTCATCAAATTTTCATACTGGACCATCAGTAACATTGAAGCTCAAAATCAATCGCCACTTCAGTACATCCATCAAATCATCTGCATCAACCAATCACTGAAACCCAATCATCAATCTCTGATATAACTGAAACCTAATCATCACTTTCTGAATCAACCAATCATTAAAACCTCTGACACAAACGAATCAAATAATCAATGAAACCTCAGAAACAACTGAATCAACCATTCACTCAAAACCTAATCAACAGACACTTAATCAAAATTCAACCAATCAACTGGAACAGTTAGATCACTATAACCAGAACACATAACTGAACCCAAAACACTGCATCAATAACCAGAATCAACTGCAACCTCAAAAATCATGTCAAAATGTATACGCTACTTCAATGAAGCGAACTTGCATGTATACGCTAGTTTCTGTAGCCTAGACTGCGTATACCTCTAAAGACACTGAATCAGAAAACTTCTGAACCATAAACTGTACTTCCCAAAGACATTTTGAAGATCTACTATCACATTACAGAGTTATAAATAGATAACAACAAATATCACCCTTCTTACTCAATCAATTAATCAACAAGATTCAATCTCCTTATACAATTAGTTTTACTTTTAGATCTAATGAAGACATCATTGAAAAACATAAGTAAAACAACAACACTGATAAAATAGATCAACCTATCCATTATTAGATCACATAATGATAAGTTATTTCAGGTCTTATGATCTTGATCCATCACCAGATCTCATCCATCATTAGACACTCGAGTGCATACTTAGTTTAGATCAAGCAAAGCATAAAAAAACCATAACATGCATATTTTATTTTGATGTAACTCTTCATAAGATATTCATTACTTGCACACTCTCACACTTTGATATTCACTTCCTTATATAGATTTAGCCTTTTATCAATACCATGCACCAAAACAAAACTTAGAACCTCTGGTATTTTTAGACGGGATTAAATAATCGTTATTCCACTCAATATTGTGGGATAATACCATCATATGGGCTCTTGGTATTCTATAACCTTAATTTTCCATCCCATATGTGCTTTTACTCTTGTGAAGGTGCGCGCATACGTATACGTTTCTTTTGTTCTGTGTACTCGCGTGTATACGCTACTTGGACTAGGGTAAACATCGTATACAACTTAATACAACTTAAAACATTATTTTTCTTCATTTGCTTGATTCTGATCTGAAATCCTTTGTCCCATCATCTTGTTCTTGTGTGCCATTACTCTGTTACCTCTGAATATTCCTGTTACAATGTGAGTTTCCATCATACATAATTTCTGAACTGATTCCTTTGAACTGCCCTGCATTTTGTCACATATGTAAACACAACTACCATGCATTCTGTCACATCCTGTTTATATCTTTATCAAGTATTCCATTCATCAAATAGGTTGTCATTAAGGACAACTCATCAGGTAGGTTGCTTATCAAGGATAACACTAACGCAATCTCCATGTATCAAACCTTTGACCATTATTCTTTTCCATCATTTTGTTGCCTTTGATATCTCTATGTTCCATCATTATGTCACCTTTGATATTTTTGTGTTCCATCATTCTGTCACTTCTGATCTGTCCTGTAGATTCATCTAGTTACATATATAGGCGAGTTTCCATCAAGGACAAACATGCATCATAGTGCCAACAATTAATGTGTGTTAGTGTAAAATTTCTTGGAAAGTGTACCAAAAAAACTTCACTTAAGTCACTAGGTGACACGTGACCTTAACAACAATTTTTGGTTTCTTACGCTTCAGCGCTGCGATAAAACTAGAAACACTACAACAAAACAACATATACGATCTGAAACAATAATCAACAATGTATTTATCTAATGTAATAACCCAAATGGAAAGACTTTAAAAATGAATAAATCTTTTATTGATAACACCTGGTGAAAGAAATCTACAAAAAAAGGTCTGCAAGTCCCCCTTTGTGGGATGGGTCCTTTGATGTCCTTGATGCTTCAGTAATTGATTCTCTCTCTTAATGTCTGAAAAAACAAAAACAATGTGGAGAACTCAAATGGGAGCTCAAGTGAAATGAGACGATAATGGTGACAATGATATGATTACGGTGAAGAATGAATGGAAAACCCTCCTATTTATAACAAAGTATTGAGTTAATCTTGAAAATGGAGAATAATAAAATAATATTGACCAAATCAAGATCTAATAGTTAGGAATACTTTATTATATTTTTTGAAGAGTTAAAAGATATTCAAAATGACAAAATATCTTCATTTAAAAATAATTAATAAATAAAATGATTTATTAATTATTTCATGAGGATTAAGAATGGTGTGAAATTGAAATAATTATTAAATAGTGATTTAACAATTATTTCAATAATAAAATTAAGGAATAATAAAATAAATAGTGATTATTTAATTTATTCCTAGGTGATTTATTTAAATGTGACAATGAATAATGATCAAATAATGATTTAATAATTATTTCTAGAGAAAATTAAATAAATAATGATTTATTCAATTATTCTCATGGGTTTTTTAAATTTTAATATTTTTTTTTTTAATAAAAATGGTTAACTAAATTATTTCTCATGGCGAAAGTGATTTTATTATGGTAAAAGTAATCCTACATGGTGTACTTCGATCCACCTAATTAGAAATGGCTAGGAAATCATTTTTTGGTGATAAGATATTCCCCCACGTATGAGTTTGTAGGAGCAATCATATACGAAATATGTTGTTAGGTTACACTTTCACAAACCCAAAGGGGAGTCATGGAAGATAGTTGAGGGAATGCAAGATGACGTAGGGGATGGGTGAGGGGGGTGGGGGGGCGAGATATACTAAACTGATATAAGTCTCCTTGTATGTTGAAGTACATGATCTCAAATAAGGCGGGGTAGGCATATCCATACCCGCCGATATAACTATGTAAAAAGAATAATGGTGAGCCCAACAATGTGGGAATGAGCTACAAAGTACATGATACATGATATGATGGCAACAAAGGGCCATAAAATAATACAATGAATCCCATTTACATAATGTCCCTGGAAAGACATAGGTCAGGGGTGAATATAATAACATCTAAGTACATGAAATGTAATTCCCCTCAAGTTGACATGGTGAGGGGGGATCAAACCCAAAGAATCCATGTTGAATAGGAAAGGGCTCTGAAGATCTGAATGGATCATTTGAAGGAGACATGCATGTTGTGGGCATTGCAAGCGGCAAAAACCGAACCCATCACATCTGTGGAACTGCATCTGAGGCTATATCAACATTGGCATACATCCGGTCATGTAGGGGGCTACCTAAAGGGCCACCCCCTCATGAGGTCTGAAACATCACACACGCACCCAAGAATCACTGGGGTAATCCTCCAGATGACCGAACCATCAAGTGTACATTTCTCAATTTTGTGATAAGGAGTTTGCATTGAGCACATGAGAAAAAACCAAGTCAAAGGGCAATAATGATTCACTTTTCTTGACTTGAGGTACCAAACAAAGATGAAAGTTGGAACTAAGGTACACTGCCCTCCACACCACACTTCTGGAATAAATGTGTTGAAGTAGACAGAAGAGGGCCCGCTAAAGTTAAGGAAATAAGGAATTCTTAACAAAGGCATGAGGTATCATAGTAGAGTGACTAATGGACTGACACTGGGGATGATGATGGAAAGAAACTAGATGAGTGGCAGACTGACAATTTCCCTTTTCAAAGCATGATATGTATTGTTGACCTGATAGCAATTGACTCGATTTCGGAGGAGATGGTCAATGACTTAAACAAGGGTTTTGCGAGTACAAAGTATTAGAGCTGGAGGCCAAATATGAATACGATGAGATGGATGCAACACAAAGATGTATGGAAGACTCTAACTGGACTCAAGGGGACTCAGAATAGACTCCATTGACACAAGGGTGACTCATCTCGGATGCTCTGAACAAGGGTGACTCGATGATGCTACCACATGGGGGAGGCCCGAAGGGGACCATAAAAACATGAGTAAATGATGGTTACTCATAATGAAAATCGACACGTGATTCAACCAATGCGTGGGTAAAGTGGTGCTAGAGTATAGATTGATCAAATGAAGAAATTTGATTTTAATAGGTAGTAAAGTGAGACCTTGTGGAAAAAATGGATTCTTGGTGAAGTGTCAAATTATTAAAACCAATGGGAGACCCATTATAGAACTTGGTGATACCTTTCCAACGATGTTGATGGTTCATCAAATAGAGCTACGGTTTGGTCGCAATGGGCGACATAAGGGGGGTGGGGGGGCGAGATATACTAAACTGATATAAGTCTCCTTGTATGTTGAAGTACATGATCTCAAATAAGGCGGGGTAGGCATATCCATACCCGCCGATATAAATATGTAAAAAGAATAATGATGAGCCCAACAATGTGGGAATGAGCTACAAAGTACATGATACATGATATGATGGCAACAAAGGGCCATAAAATAATACAATGAATCCCATTTACATAATGTCCCTGGAAAGACATAGGTCAAGAGTGAATATAATAACATCTAAGTACATGAAACGTAATTCCCCTCAAGTTGACATGGTGAGGGGGGATCAAACCCAAAGAATCCATGTTGAATAGGAAAGGGCTATGAAGATCTGAATGGATCATTTGAAGGAGACATGCATGTTGTGGGCATTGCAAGCGGAAAAAACCGAACCCATCACATCTGTGGAACTGCATCTGAGGCTATATCAACATTGGCATACATCCGGTCATGTAGGGGGCTACCTAAAGGGCCACCCCCTCATGAGGTCTGAAACATCTCACACACACCCAAGAATCACTGGGGTAATCCTCCAGATGACCGAACCATCAAGTGTACATTTCTCAATTTTGTGATAAGGAGTTTGCATTGAGCACATGAGAAACAACCAAGTCAAAGGGCAATAATGATTCACTTTTCTTGACTTGAGGTACCAAACAAAGATGAAAGTTGGAACTAAGGTACACTGCCCTCCACACCACACTTCTGGAATAAATGTGTTGAAGTAGACAGAAGAGGGCCTGCTAGAGTTAAGGAAATAAGGAATTCTTAACGAAGGCATGAGGTATCATAGTAGAGTGACTAATGGACTAACACCGGGGATGATGATGGAAAGAAACTAGATGAGTGGCAGACTGACAATTTCCCTTTTCAAAGCATGATATGTATTGTTGACCTGATAGCAATTGACTCGATTTCGGAGGAGATGGTCAATGACTTAAACGAGGGTTTTGTGAGTACAAAGTATTAGAGTTGGAGGCCAAATATGAATACGATGAGATGGATGCAACACAAAGATGTATGGAAGACTCTAACTGGACTCAAGGGGACTCAGAATAGACTCCATAGACACAAGGGTGACTCATCTCGAATGCCCTGAACAAGGGTGACTCGATGATGCTACCACGTGGGGGAGGCCCAAAGGGGATCATAAAAACATGAGTAAATGATGGTTACTCATAATGAAAATCGACACGTGATTCAACCAATGTGTGGGTAAAGTGGTGCTAGAGTATAGATTGATCAAATGAAGAAATTTGATTTTAATAGGTAGTAAAGTGAGACCTTGTGGAAAAAATGGATTCTTGGTGAAGTGTCAAATTACTAAAATCAATGGGAGACCCATTATAGAACTTGGTGATACCTTTCCAACGATGTTGATGGTTCATCAAATAGAGCTACGGTTTGGTCGCAATGGGTGGCATAAAAGCTAGGGTTTTTCCTATAAAAGGGCTTCTTGCCCCCAAATCCAATTCATTTGCACATTGATCTGTTGGAGAATTTGGAGAGGAGGATAAGGCCCTAAATCTTGTGGAGATCGTAGTGGAAAAACCGACCATCAGAATTCATATTTGTAGCTTTCAGGTAGGTGACCTTACTTGTCTAAAAATGGCCTTAATGCTTCTTGGAAGGATGGCTCCTAGTGAAGAATCAAGGTAAGAAAGGGATACATGAATGAACTAGTAGAGAAGGTCTAGGATCATCCCTACCCACCAAGTCAAACATGGGGACTAGATGGTAAAAGCGACATCACATAGAGTAGGATTTTTAAAAATATGGCATCAATCATCTACAATATACAATGTGTATATGGCTTGTCGGAGAGGTCGGTAGGACAAACTATACAATAAATGAAAGGATAATTGACCATACCTAGATCATTGGGGTTTAGGTCAACACTAATATGTTAATTAGGGGAGAAGGTAGCTAGAGGTGCTATCATTCCCCCACGCATGAGATACTTCCCCCAAGCATAGGTTATGGAGGGAATTGATCTGGTATGCAAAGGTGGGAATGATGCCCATAATTAGATGAGTATTTGGAGTGCCATTATGTTCCAAGTTCTCAAATAATGGATTCAAGCATTTGGCTGTACTGGCATAAAATCCTACAAAAGATGATGAGGAAGTCTATGGGCATATATTCCCCCGAATTTTGGATGGATAAATGTAGCATGATATAGGCAAACTGGATGTATTTAGAGTAGTGGATTCCAAATGCATTTTGATGATGTGGTTTGCCATTTGTTTATGTGATGGATTTATTTTTATGGGAAGAACTAGTGGATGCACTAGGAGAAAGGAAATGGTGGATGACTAATCTCGCTTGGTACTTGTTGACGGTGTTGAACCCGCCAACAAAGGGGATCTCCTCGGTATGAAGTCTCAACTAGATCTCACATTGTTTGGTGTAGGAGTCCCATCTAGTATGATGACCTAGTTGCCATTATCTTAGAGATTTTCCTTAGCTCTTGTTGTTCAACACATGAGAGTGTTATGCTTTTGTCTTCAAAAAGTGAAGTATGTCTGGTGAGTACGTAATGTAACTTTGTCTCTGGGTTCTATTACTGTAAAGGAGAGGGTAAAAGTGAGCCTCTAGATGAGAGGTAGTAGTACCACCTAGGGAGACACACAAAACAACAAGGGTCTGACCAACATCCAGCGAAGTAGTCCACAACGGATGTGGCAGTCACTAAAACTGAAGTGCAAGGGAAAACATGTACATCATCCAACATAGTAGTCCACACGGAGGTGACGATCATTATAACCAAGAAAACAAGAATGGTCTGTCTAATGTCCTGTGGAGTAGTCCACACGGATGAGACAACAACGATAAAAAATACAACACATCTTCAACAATGTAAGTATTAAAATAACCAAAGTAGTTCAACTATCTTAGTACAGGTTAAACAAACATGAATTACAAATGTTTAAATATTAGTCTTACAAGCATCTACAAAACATGCGTGAAAACGTGCTAGCCTGAAATAAGCTTTCAAATTAAGAAAAAGTCCCAAGACATATCTATACCCCATACATCACTAGTCCCAATAGTGGGACATTGGAGCCACTCCTCGCTCCTCAAAGAACATACTACAAACTCTTAAGGCTATGTGGGAGAAGCCAAGGTGAAAAGTACATGCTCATATAATGGGAGGGGTATGTATAGCCAAGGGTGATGCTTGACCCTTGTGACTCTTAGACTACCCTCGTGACTATTCAACTTCCCATGAATTTTCAATTGACATGACTCTTCGACTTTTGTGTGCATCCACTGGAATTCACTTTACATTACATTCAGTTACAACGTATATGGCCCATAATGGTGATGTGGCTGAGGTAAATCATGACACAACTCGACATGACACTCTTGACATGTACTGGCTGACTGTGTTGTCCATGTCGAGTTGTTGCGCTATTGAGTGATGTGTGTACTCATGGTGTCCTTTGACTTCTCCTCTGCATGGCATAGTGATGCGGGGTATTCGATGGTCTTGTTCTTGCTTGATGGTTCAATGCATGCATTACTTTTGTTTGTTGCTTGATATGCTTGGTACATCCATTCAACTGCAAGCAAGTCTTCTTGCATGTGCGCTCCTTCTTCATCCCGTTCATCATCTTTCCATGATCTACCAGTGTACTTATTCCTGCAATTCACTAATGATAGGACGACATCAAATCCAAAACCTCCTAGTTTAGCATGATGCATTGTTCTTGTGTTCCGTGTGACAGGGAGAGAGGACAACTCACTGAGATAGATTAGGCTGGAATGAGGCATTCTGCGAGGACAACCTCCACTGTCGGAAAAAACTATATAGTGATCACTGGGAGGAAGGATTGCACAATGAGAGTCACCCGTGTCAGCTGCATGGAGGGATCCTGAGGGAGGAAACTTCTGCGCAATTTTCAGAGGAAAGATAAAGCGGGTTGCAGGGGAACTGCTGGGCAGTTATGCGCAATCTCCGTGAATAGTGCAGGACAGTCAGTAGGGCAACTTCCAGACATGTCTGCACAATTTTTGGAGGCAGGGCAGTAGGGGTCATCTGGGCATCTCTACACAATTTTGGGGAACAATGTAGAGCAAGGCAACAGATGACTAGTTGGGCATGCTTGCACAATTTTAAGAAATAATGCAGACTCGAGTCTCAGAGCAGTGCAGGTTCCCAGAGGGCAAGGAGGATGATTGATGATTGTGCTTGAGAAATGCGTAGTTTAGATGGACAGGGAAGCAATCTCTGTGCAATTCTGGGAAGCAGACAAGTTTCTCATCTCCAGGATTGTGTAGTGAAGGTAACCTGGAGGATATCCTCAAGCACTGTGTAGTTTCAGGCAGCAAAGCAGGGTTAATAAGGGCTGAGACTGCGCTTCACAACTTAGTCAGGGATTCGTTGGAAGAGGGTTGTTCGATTGGGTAAATTTTCAGGAAAATGGCTAAATGTCGAAAGCAAGCAAACATGTGTAGATTGACATTGTGAACATACAATTGACATACTAGATGACAAGACAACATAGACCACCATGAAAACAAGACAAAACATGCCCTTAGTGAGATTGTCTTGGAGTTGAGAGCGACAACTGTGACACTTGTGATAGACCTTCGGATGACCGCGATGACACTTGCGTGAGATTGTTTACAACTTTGTGTGTGAGTACGACAAATGTTTACATGGTGGAGACAACCCAATCACACAAAGACAGACCTTTAGACTCACCAGAATAAGATCAAAAGCATATCAAAGCAATCAACATGTCGAAAGATGACCGTTGGTCAAACAACCAAAAAGGTGAAAAGACTTCACAAGAGCTCATATGGTGAGGTTGAGTGTTTGCAACAATCGAAGGAAAAACCAAGGAAGGCTCCGAAATTTGGATGCAAGCCAAAATTTTGGAGGGCGTTGTAGCCGCTACAACACTTGGCAACACACTGGTTGGATATTAGCTTCTATGGTTTGGTTCATTTTCACCACAGGGCCTTGGTCTCTTAGGAAGTATTGATTCATTGTGCAGATCACTTTGGCTTCCCCTTATCCTGTGGACAGACACAAGTTACCTTGTGCCGACTCAGTTGAACACAACACAAAAATTCAACGACATCACAGTGTTTCAAAGTGGAAAGGGTATTTTGGCTCGCAAGCGTAAGATTTTCAGAGTATAATTTTTCATCTCTAGTGTTGCTCTGCTGCCGGCAGGCCTGGACAGTACCCCGACAGAGTCACACAAGAATACAAGCATTTTACCACTACTAGTGACCCTAGACAGTACTCCGTGGAGTTGCTTGCTTGACCTCTCTACGCAGAAAGCCTTTCTCTTCTTTCAGCTTTGTTAATCTTTTTGTTTTTGAAAGAGGACCGTGCATATGCACTTGTTTATTTTGGGGTGGAAGAGGGATCCCGACTTATTGAGTGCAGAAGAGGTTGTTACTTTAGAGAAGCATGTAAATACTTCTAATTCAGGTTTGCTCGTTTAGATTTCCCCCTTCTCCATTTCTACTAGTTGGATAAGATTGAACAAACATAGCAAAATACCGAGTATAGGCATAAGGTTTCCCAGACTGGACACAGGTTCATGGTTTGATAAAAACTTTCCTTACAGATGGATCATTTTTTTCGTCAAGACCTCATCGGCCAAAAGTTACAACTAAGCACAAAGAAGATGGACACAAGATTGGACAAGCGTTGTAGTGTCACAAGACTCTTTGAACTTCAGCCACATACACATTCATAATCTAGAACACAGTGCGGGACAACACTTATTTACATAGTGAAAATAAATGGAAAATTCAACACGAAAGGGAAACACAAGATGAGAGGAAAGGAATACACAACAAAAACTAGAAGACAAGAAAGAAAAATGGTCAAAACAAACAGGATGCAAAACCGGAATAAGAAAACCATGATGGACTACAAGTACAAAACAAGTGCAAGGAAAAGGAAAACTAAGATGACTCTAATCTTACTCCTATCCTAACAACTAAATGGTCGGGGTTACATGAAATGAAATTTCCAGTGAAGGCTCCCTAGTTGCTCCTGGCCTACATCCCTAAAGATACAGACAATTAAAGAAGTTAAAAAGTAGCGTGCAACAGAAAATACAAAAACTTGAAAAACTTGCACACAGAAAGGAAGGTCTTGCCTGTGGGTAGAAAGATGTGTCACAACCACCCAATACAAATGCTTACCTCTATGATGGATACCATTATTCAAAAAACCTCGGAAGCCTCTTGTGACTGTGCCTTTGTCTGCACCGAGCTTCTTAGCAAGAACGAGGAAGGATTGAAGCTTGTTACCTACAACATGGCTTGCCAAGTAAGATTTTTCTAGCCATTGAGTGATTGGATCATAAAATTCATGATGGTTGTTTGGACAACCTTGTGATCTGCGAAAGGGTGAATTTTTTATTTGAAAGACGGGATCATGATGGGAATATTGTAAGGAAAAATATGTTTGATCATTCTCAATAGTCATGCCAAGACAATGAGGACCCGCCATAACCATCAGCGCAAGCTGAAGTGCCTAATCTACTTAATGGAAATATGAAGAGAGAGAAGTCAAATGGTGAATATCAGAGAGCACAAAGCAACTGTCATTGGATATGTTGTTGGGAAAATGATAAACTGAATGATAGTCACCCAAGATAAAGGAATGATAAGATGATTTGTTTGAAATATCAAATTCCCAGTTTGAAATGAACAAAGACAAATTCATTTGAACAATCTTGCAAATGATCTGAACAATAGAACCAAGTTTGTTGTGCGCTAGACATGATAGATCACCTTTCTGCAACTGGTGAAAAATTGCACAGGCGCCATGGTCATCACAGGAATGTAAAAAGAATGCCTGCATTGTGAATGCATGAAACCATTTGGGGCATGGAAAATGAAGGAGAACTTGATTTTTGTGATATCTTGTGCGTTCATCATCACTTAGAGAGATATATGGTGTGACAAGAAGACAAATTTGCAGTATAAGGATTGTAAGAAGACCAAGGATTTGATCATGAAAGGGAAAATTCGATAAGTATGATCGTGGGAAAAGACAATATTTGAGATGATCCACTTCATAATTCCATGATTTCATGTGGGACAGACACTCCCATCCCAAGTTTGATGCAAGAGATGTGCATGAAGACCGATGCGCTGTGACAGATTTGTGAATTCAGTCATAAGTGAAAATTTGAAAATTTGAGAGATCACATCGGGAATACCAATTTCTTTTTACACATGAATTCATCGAGTGAGACCATGCAGATAGAAGGATTTTGCGTGAGAAATGAGATCTTATCGGGTTCAAGGGGCTTACCAAAGTCGCTAGGTACTGACATAACCATCAATGAATGTTGAAGTACCTTGATTCCCTGACACATCCTGAAACTTTCTAGAATTGCATAATCATATTTTGAAGCTTGAACCAGATCTTGCATGGCTTGAGGATAGATGTTGTCGCTGATTTCAAAATTTCTCTTAGGATGGAAGCCATCTTTGTCACAGCTTGCACTAGATTTTTTAGCTTCAACAAGCTGACTTGAAGAGTTGTCTTCATGCAAGAGAAGAGAAGAGATGACGGGGAATGGGAAGTACGCTCTGTGATTAAATTTTTTTGAACTTCATCATCGACAACCTCACTTCCTTGTGTCAATTGAGGATATAAATCATCGGATGAAGAAGTAAGAGAACATGGAGTATCTCCGACACATGTTGATGCATTGTGAATGGTAGGACACAAGAGCAAGTGAGGTGAAGAGGAAGTTTCGATATGAATATCTTCTTTGACCAGAGCACATTCCAGATATGAGTTAGAGTCTTCATGAGAAAACAAAAGATAAAATGATGTGCTTGGGCGTTTGTCACATCATATGGAAGTATGGGAGTGAAGAATTCCTGTGACTGGGGGTTGATCGAAAGAATTAATTGTACAGGATGTTACACCGAGATTGGCATATTGAGAATCGTTCAAGAATGGAAGCTTATTGTTTTGATGCGCGTAATTTTGAATCAGAGAGGGAAGATCGATAGTGTCATCACCTTTCTACTCCTCTACCTGTGTGATGTGACTGCCTTGTGCTTGATCGCAATTTGAGCCAACAGCTTGAGAATCAAGCGAATGCGAACAACTGGCTGGTGAAGTGGGTTGATCAAGTGAGTCATGGTACAATGAGTCATGGCTTGTATATGATGGAGGATTGGAGAGATTCAGATCAAATTCAAGACTTGAGTTATGAACAGTGACATCCTCTTGCGGAATGGAGGAGTGAGTCTTTGTTATATGCTTCCTAAGCCATTCTGGAACTTCCTCCATAGAAGCGAGAGAGAGATGATAAGACGGGTTGGGGACATGTTGCGTAGATTTCACAACTTTACAATCACCACAAGGGGGCACCCATATCGGGACCGGAAAAGGAGGAGGAAAAGGAAAAAATAGGGTGTTTGGCTCCTCCTCTGCAATTTGAGGTTCCTCATGGTTCACAAGAGTCGGGGAGGAAGGGAAATCAAGAGGTTCACCGTATTAAGAACTATGAACCAAGCATTTAAACTCTTCTCCCACGAAGTCAAATTTCACAAATTGTTTAGGAATTTCGTAACAGAGGTGAAGGAAGTGATCAACAAATTCCTCAACTGATTCTTCAGGCTCCATTCTTAAATGACAGATTTTTTCACGGAAATCCCGGTGGCTATACTCATCGAATGTTTTAGTCATCATTTTGACAAGCTGACCAAATGAATCGATAGAGGCAAAGGGTAATGTGTGACACCATTACTTAACATGACCTTCGAATGCGAGGGTGATTAATGAAGCTCAGACGTCTCTGGAATTTATTCCGTGACTCTTGCAAAAAGTAATAAATTGACACACATGGTTACGAAAATATGGTTCACCCTCACCACTGAACTTCGACTTGGACAAGTCATGGATAATTCTCATGGGGTTGGTACGTTTAGAATTTATAGAAATACATCCTGGGATTATGATATTAGGAAGAGATAATTTTAAAATAAGAGTTTCAAACCAGACTCTACAGGCATATCCTGTCATCTAGCCCTCCTTTTAGCACCATTTTGTTGACAGTGTTGGACTCACCAACAAAGGGGATCTCCCCAGTATGAAGTCCCAACTAGACCTCACACCATTTGGTGAAGGAGTCCCATCGGGTACGATGGCTCGGTTGCCATTATCTTAGAGATTTTCCTTAGCTCTTGTTGTTCAACACATGAGAGTGCTATGCTTGTATCTTCAAAAATTGAGGTGAGTATGCCGGGTGAGTGCGTAATGTAACTTTGTGTCTGAGTTCTCTTACTGTAAAGGAGAGGGTAAAAGTGAGCATCTAGATGAGAGGTAGTAGTACCACCCATGGAGATACACACACGAAACAACAAGTGTCTGACCAGCATCCAGTGGATGCGGTAGTTATTAAAACCAAAGTGCAAGGGAAAGCACGTACATCATCTAGCAAAGTAGTCCACATGGAGACGATGGTCGTTATAACCAAGAAAAAAAGGATGGTATGTCTAATGTTCGTCAGAGTAGTCCACATGGATGAGACAATAGTGATAAACAATATAACAGATCTTCAACAATGAAGTACTAAAATAACCAAAGTAGTTCAACTATCTTAGTACAAGTTAAGAAAACATGCATTACAAATGTTTAAAGAGTAGTCTAACAATCATCTACAGAACATGCGTGAAAACGTGCTTGACTGAAACAAGCTTCTGAATTAAGAAAAGTTCCCAAGACACATTTGTACATGAGACATCACTATTCCCAGTAGTGGGACATTGGAGCCACTCCATGCTCCTCAAAGAACATACTATAGTCTCTTAAGGATATATGGGAGGAGCTAAGGTGAAAAGTCCTTGTAGCTAGTATTATTGGTACCAGAATGAGACAAAAAGGAGGAAGATTTATTAAGAGGGTGTAGATTTAAAGTTAGCTTTCTGGTCTTGTTAACCACCACGTGAGTGACCTGTGGAAGATTTTATTCTCCTATTGTTTCAGCTTGCCTGCCAGCATCCCTATGATCCACAGATATCCAACCTTATATGCATGTCATCCATGCTCTGATCGGTGCTTTCTTCCACCTAGTATGCTCATTTGACGAAGGCGGGTCATTTATTGTGAGCCACATTAATCATTTTTGTATTCGAGTGATTTCATTAGATATTTAAGGGAATTCTAGTATGGATCATAGGTTGAATTGGATGATAGAATGCTTTTGGTTGTACACTTGTTTCCACCCTTCACCTTTGTGGTTATCACTTGCCACTAGTCCAGTGCATTGTTTTAAAAATTTGACTCGGGTTTGGAACCGGCCGAGGGTCGACTCTGATTTCGACTCAATATCGACTTGGCCAATTTGATTTCAATGACTCGGTTGTTGTAAAAAATACGTTAAATATTTATTTTTTATGAAAAAACATAATTTTAAAGATTTTCATTCATGTTTCCAAACACAATTGATCAAAGTAGGCTCATGAATATATCCATTATAACAAAATGACACCCAGTTCATTGTCCAATACATACATGATATAGAGATCAAAACAAAAATACATAACCAAGGAATCTCTAAATGGCCTCTACAACAAAAGTAAAACATCACTAGTCACTGCTGGCTACTGCTAGAGATGCCAACATCATCTGGCTCAAACTCTGAATCAGAGTCAGGTAGGGAAACCCACAACTTCTCCTCATCACGATCTCCAACTGTAACTATAGAAGTAGTAGCATTAGCAGGTACAACAACTGCACGTTGAGATAGCTGTGAGAAAATGTGAGGGGGTTGGGTAGCTTTTATAGGCTTGGGAGAGGTTATATGGACAAGAAAAAAACATAAAACCAAAAAATAACCGAGTTTGGAGTTCACTTTCCCTCCAAATTCCGCTGCTGACTGAGTTTGAATGGCTCAGCCGGTTCAATTCGGACTCTGCCGATCCAGCCGGTCTGTTATTGAACCGGCCACATCGGTGACTGACTTGGCCGGTTCAGTATTACACTGACCTTTGGATCTGTTTTATACTGAGCTGATCCGGGGAAGGGTTCGACTCGGTTGGCTCTGCCTATTCCAAATCGGCTTGGCCAAATTTTAAAAAACTGGGACTCTAGCGTGACCTTCCTTGAGGCCATTCTTTCACTGTCTAGGAGGGGCACAAATAGGAGGCTCTAATTGATGTTGCATTTCCATGGTAATCCATACTTAACAACTTCCAACTTCCCCATTCATCTACATCCCATCTTTGGGTTGATTGCTATTTGTCGCCAATATTAGTTCCTTGTTCTCCTCATCCTTGAGTAGGGGCCTAGAAACTTTTGCCCTAAAAGGTCAATGCAGCGGAAAGGAAACAAAAAGCATGAGCCATAATGTTAAAATTCAAAACACTGTAGGGATAAATGAAAGTGTGTCGAGTAAATGAAAGGAACTTTGAATATGTTAACCCCAATGAGCAAGGAAATGCTTCACCTTTAAGGAGTTAATGATGAATCAATCAAAGCTTATAAGCTAAGCTATATATGTGATAAATAAAAGGAAATTAATTATGAAAAATGGCTGCAATAGGGGTTGTAAAAATAGGGGGAGGAAAGGGGTAACTTAGGTCCCGTGACCCTCTTCACATCATAATGCTTAAGGATGTTGGAATTCCATAGTTGGTATAAGATAGTGGTATCCTCTTTGAATTAGACACCATGTCATGTCGTTGATCACTTGCGCCTACTAATTGATGGGTTGGCTTAGGAGCTGTTCCTCTCTTTAGGGTTGGAAACACCTAATATGGTCTATGATAACCTTCCCATATGTAAGCATGGTTACTTTTTTACAAGTCATAAGATAGGAAGACATTTGAAGATGATGCTTGTGAGAAGTAGCTTTTATAGGCTTGGGAGGGTTTAGATGGACAAGAAAAAAACCTAAAACTAAAAAATAACTAGGTTTTGAGTCCTCTTTCCCTCCAAATTTCGCTGCTGACTGAGTTTGATTGGTTCGACCAGTTTAAGTCGGACTCGGCCGATTCATCCAGTCTGTTACCGAATCAGCCGAAACAGTGACCGACTTGGTCAGTTCGGTAATAGCCTTTGGACCGATTTTTGTACTGAGCCGACTCAGGCAAGGGTCCGACTCGATTGGCTCGGCCGATTCCGAATTGGCTCGGCCGTATTTTAAAACACTGGGACTCTAGTGTGACCTTCGTTAAGGCCATGCTTTCACTGTCTAGGAGGGGCACAAATAGGAGGCTCTAATTGATGTTGCATTTCCATAGGTAATCCATACTTAACACCTTCCAACTTCCCCATTCATCCACATCCCATCTTTGGGTTGATTTCTATTTGTTGCCAGTATTGGTTCCTTGTTATCCTATCCTAAACATATAGCACACCAACAATATAGAAATATAACAAAAATATAGCAAAATCTACCATTATGTTGGTGTCCTGTTCACAAAATGAGCTAAGACACACTCTTCAACATTTTCATTTTGTTAGGCAAGAAATGGAGGCAGGAATCAAATACCTTGGCTTTAGGCTCAAGCCAACCGATTATTGCATAGTGAACTGGACATGGCTTATTGCAAAAATCGAAGGGTGTATCAACATATGGTACCACATTGACTTTCCAGAGTGCGCAGACTAACACTTGTAAATTCTGTTTTGGAGGCAATCCCAGTATATTGGATGGCACTTACCTGGATTCCAAAAGGAATCATCAACAAAATACAACAAATTTGTTGTCGATTCTTATGGAGAGGGAAAAATGTTGGGAGGGCTTTTGCTTGGGCTAAATGGGAAATCATTGGAAAACCAAAAAAAGGGGGAGAATGGGGTATAAAGAATCTGATATTATTTGCAAAGGCACTAGCTGCGAAGATGGGGTGGCAGATTATCACATCCGATAGCTTATGGAAAGAAGTGGTTGATTATAAATATATACACCCACTATCAGTAATGGACTGGATTTGTAGGCCGATCCGGGTCATTATTAGATCCTCTATCCTATGGAAAGCTATCACACACTCCATAAATGTCATTAAGCGAGGATTATGTAACTTTAATCTGTTTATTTCTAAGATAGCTACCCGTCTTAGTGGGACTAGCAGCTCTGCATAGACACTAGATTTCCCGATAACAAATGGCGACCCCACTAGGGAGAGAGTAGCTTGTTTGCTTGTCTATATTTGTTTTCTTTATAAACTTATAGACGGAGCCTGAAGTCAAGCCAGCTAGCCTTTGAACTGCATTTGCTATGCAAGTGCAAAGTAGATCAATGCTGCTTCAGTCTATCTTCGGGTTTTGTTTATAAACTGAACAATCGATTTGTAAACATCCTAATTGCCCTGGTGGTGGCTCAAGTAGCCTCATTAGATCAGCCCCTGTGATTTGCATTTACTGAATATCATTAGTTCGACCTAAATCCCTGAAATAAGCTACAAACTGTGACCCAGAACCAAGTTGAAGTCTTGTCCCTGGACCATCGCACCTTCTCCTCTTGGGAATCTGGATGCATCACACCTCCTGTGTGAAGTAGGTGAGATGCATCGCACTTTCCCTGTGTTACAGGTGCGATGATTAGATAATACCTCTTCTGCTTCCAGATTTTGGTTTTTGTTCACTCTCTTCAGCTTTATTCAGGAGTTTTGCTGCCTGTGATCAGTATACCTTTGTAGAAACTCCCTTCCTTTTCATGATTCAACCTCCATAGTACAAAGAACTGTAAATGTTTTTATGTATTGTTTGCAATTTACGGTCCTCTTTTACAAAGAAGTAGCGTAAACAAGTTGTCGTCTTTTGATTTGGAAGTGTCACAAGTGTCGTTTTCAATCAAAGAAAAGAATCCTATTGTTCTTGATGGTCGATTATACTGTTACTCTTGTATTTGATTTGAATTAGTAGTTTTTCAAGTGTCGAAAGAAGTTTTCAATTCGAAATTGCAAATTTTCGTCATTATCTTCCTTTCGTCTTTTGGAGAGAAAATCGTTAGTATTGTTGCTTGAAACGATTCAGATTTGTACTTAGCATTCTTTTTTCCATTCACACATTAAGAAAGCGAAAACAAATACATGCATGTGCATTTGCATTTAGACTGCTTGTTGGTTTTATTTAGGACAATGCATCTAGTGTGTGCTCTCTGCTCTATGTTGAAAGAATCTCATTTCTCTTTCCTTAGTAGCTAGGATAGTCATTGCAAAAAGAAGATTAAACGATTGTTTATCATCTTAGATTTCATTTTAGGAATTGTATATTTACATCACGCAGTCAAACTAAAAGGAAAACTTCTTAAGAAAGAACAACTGTAAAATAAATTCAATGAACATAAAAATGATTTGGAACCTAACGCACAACATTTAGAAGTCTAGGCTAGAGATGTATTCCGGCGTCGTAAAGCCTGGTAACTATCGCTTTCATCGTAGGTTGGGTAATTCCTCCTCTTTGAGATGACAAGTGCCAGTACGGACTTGTGCTCCCACGTACCATCGAGTATATATTGGGAGACCACAATAGGCTATATCATTTATCCTTAGGAAGCCGTGTCTTCCGCCCTATTGATCGCAATGCACTGAACAGAACATTCGGGAAGATTGACTGCCGTACCGTAAAAATTATTCTGCAGTTTTGCGATTGGTTTGGTAATCCCTCTGTCTAGATTTCCAGAGTAGTCTCTTTCGTTCCTTTTCAGACTCCTTAAAGGAAAAGG
>APFE031596964.1:0-29768 GCA_000404065.3 Pinus taeda | reverse complement strand
CGAGCTGGCCCAAATCTGGCATCTCATTAGTCTAGAAGGAACTTCTACATTCCTTGCCTTACATCAGGAACAATCTTGTCTGGAGAATCAATGATGGAACAAAAGCTCGTATTGGCTTGGATCCATGGACTAGAGGTGGAGGTAGATATCAACTGTCTAGAGACCTCATACAGCGTCTTCATTCACATGAGATCAAGGTGATTGCAAATATAGTGGACCCTCAGAACACAAGCATCTTTTACCAAGGATGGAAAACAACCATGCAGCTTGATTTACCAGCACGTTGGCACCAGGAATGGAAAGATTACATATCTACATTATGTGAATCTCATATCAGGATTAAAGAGGGCCCTGATGAACTTATCTGGTGTCTTGTGGAGAATGGTATATACTCCCCTAAGACTGGATATCTATCCTTGATCTCCCATAAGCAAACGGCGCAGACTACCTTCTGGTGGTGGAGTATATGGAAATTAACATCACCTCCTCGGACCAGACTATTTTTTTGGTGTATACTCCGAGACAAAGTTCCCACGAGAGAGAATCTCACTCACCGATCCTTTCATGGGCCGAATTGGTGTACCTTGTGCAAAAAATCATCTGAATCGACCCTTCATCTTTTTCTAAAATGCACATCATTGATTAATCTTTGGCAAAATATTGCTACCTCCATTCATGTTTCTGGGCATTGTGAAGGTGTAGATATCGGCAGTGCATGGGAAAGTTGGTACAATCAACATCAAGGTTCCAAACTACAAAGTCTCCCTCTGATCATCAGCTGGCATATTTGGGTGGCTCGAAACCGGTCTATTTTTTATAACAGACCTGTGTGTTGGCCACACATCACGGCCTGTATTATATCAGCATATAACGAGATGCCTGAACCTCATAAATCTCAACCTCGACGGCCTCATGCCCCTGTTCCTATTGACAAAAATACACCTTGGGCGTTTTTCGATGGCGCAGCTCAATAATAGGGATGTGGTGGTGGATTCATCCTTTACTTAAGTGATCAGCATTATTTCAAAGTAAAGATGGGACTAGGAGCTGGAACAAACAATTACGCATAACTCATTACCCTACAACACCTTGTGCATTTCTCATTGGGACATAATTGCATGAGTTTAAATATTTTTGGGGACTCAAAGATCATTGTGATTTGGTTCAATAATATTACTGTTTTCCACACACACACACTCAGTAATATTTTGGATGAAGTAAATATTTTCAAGGCACGGTTTAACATCATCACATGCAATCATGTTTCAAGGGAACATAACAGGGGTGCTGACAGGCTATCCAAAGAGGCCACGGAACTTCCCAGAGGAGAGTGGATGATCCAGGAACAACGGTGGACATATGAATACTGCTACTATCCTCGGCCATATATAGATCAAAACTACCACAGGGCAGAGAGCCCTTGATCACTGGTTTTTTGTTTATATTTTGAGAAATGTTAAAATGACAACTCTGTATATATATCTTCCAGGCTATATTTATGTGTTTTTAAATGCCCTATGTGGCATATGTACAGTGATATAACAGACTTTTTTTATATTATCTAGAAAATGAATGAACACCCTGTGTGGTGAAGAAAGCTCAGAATAGCACAAAGTTTTTGGTGAACTTTTAATTTGACTGAGCTCACAATGGCTAGAAAGATACAGCGTATGCAATCGCATCTACAATATGTAATTTTTCAAAGTTAATGAAAGATTATGATTTTTCCAGTGAAAAAAAAGAGTATTTATATATATATATATATATATATATATATATATTATATATATTATATATTATGTTTTTTTCTGGTTTTTTCCTTATTCATTTGAAATTGTTAATTAATAAAACCATGTGGAAACTTCAATTATTAAGAAAACATCACATTTCTTTTTCTTCACATTCTCTCTTTTTATTTTAAAATTATTTAATAATATACATTTCAAAAGTTAAAATTCTTAACTTATTTATTTAATTTTTTATAATATATTTCTAAACTCAAAATCAATTATTTTTTATAGAACATGTTTTCTATAGAACCTGTATAGTTCTGATGGGTGCTACATGAAACTGTACTGATTCGGTTGTGTCGTGTTTCTTGATGGGTGTTGCATGATTCGACTCTGATTGATATTATGTATCTGTCGATTCGGTTGCGTCGCGTTTCTTGATGGGTGTTGCTTCTTCCTATTCATTGCTGGAATTGTTTCATGTTTCAAGCCTCTTTGCCTCAGCCTCACCTGTGTAAGCAGCCACTCGACTTCTTTCTGCCAGTTCTCAAGTTCTGCTCCGATATCCTGCATTTTTTTATCGTGAAGGGTATCTACTTTGATTCTAATTCACTTCAGACGGGTGAAACTCCAGAGTCTTCCATATTAGTGTTTTATAGTCGAAGCCCCGATGGATTTTAGTTTTTTCCTGGCAAGAAAATTTGCGAGATTCGATCTGAGTTCTCCCTGGGGCAGAATAATGGGATCTGTTTAAGATCGAACCTGGAGCACTCACATCTTCTAGATCGGGTGCCTGCTAGGGTTCTGAATACGTGTTTTATCTAAAGATCGATGCGATTGTAGGGTGTGCAACTCGAATCCCCGCGCTTTCGGTTGACCGTGTACGGTTTTTCAGATCGGGGCATACATAAGCTTGGGAATCATCAATCGGCCTTGATCTAGATAGCTCCCAGCTTCGCGAAGATAGTTGTTGGCTCAGTTCTGTCCTCCTCTGGGGGGCAAGCTCCTGCCCATATCATCAGTGAAGCCCCAGCTCCCACTGTCCAGGTGGTCCAAGCCTCACTCGAAAAGGCTTTGAAGTTTTCTGAAAGAACCCTAATCTACCGGTTCAATGGTTTTTGGCCGCGGCTGACAACTCTCCACAGTTGGATCTCGAAGGTATAGAAGCCTTTCATTTCTGATGAAATTAATATCTACCCCTATGCTAGGGGTTTCTTTATAGTAGATTTTGAAAACCCTGAAAGCAGACAATGCATTCTAGATTTCGGCCCTTGGTTTTGGGAAAACTCAGGCCTATTCATGAAGCCATGGAACCCATCATTCGATCCCTCAACAACAATCATAACCTCAGCACCAGTTTAGGTGAGATTGCCAAATATACCCTTGCATCTATGGAATTTCTCCTTGCTAAAATCCATTGGAAATGCAATTGGGAAATTTTATTGCAAGTGCCCAGAAACATAGGAATATGCTAGAACCACCTATGCACGCATCTGTGTGGAAATGGACTTCAGCGCCAGATTCCCAGTTGAAATAAACCTAACAAGTAAAGACTATGTGTGGAACTAGAAACTCGATTATGAAAGTGTTCTCTTCAGATGTTGATCCTGCTTTGAGACAAGCCATCTAGCCAAAAATTGCCCAAAAGCCTCCCAGAAAAATTCTGCTAGAAAGAATCACCACAGATCTACATGGTGGGAAGGAGCACAAAAAGAACATTACGTTGTCATCAAGGAAGAACACTCTCCAGAAAACTCTGAATCGCAAGAAATCGGGCAAGAAAGAAACAACTCTCAAGACAACCAAGGGGAAAGCCCTGCTCAACAGCAAAAAAGTGAACTTAACAACCCCTCAAGCATCAACAATTATGAGGATTTGAATACCGCATAAAATAAATCTTCATTTAACAACAAACCAGATCTTCCAGGCCAAACTTCTTCTCCGACTAGCTTCAAAAAGAAGAACACAACAGATCACGAAGCTAAGACACCAATCTCGCCAAAAAAGACGAGAAGCCAGACAATTAAGAACTAAGAAAATTATAGGTCTGATAGACCAATTTGGTCTCAGTGGACATTAACCACCATTATCATCATCATCATCAGTTTAGGCTCCAATATTTCAAATATTTCATAAATTCATGGTTTCGGCTAAAATTCTTGCTTTTCAGATTTTCTTTCTAAATCCTATCAAGAAATACCTAAATTTAAAAATAGAAAATCTACCTTGTTAACAATTAGTTACCACACAAGATTCGCCCACCATGATTGGGTGCTTAGAGGCAATGTGTTTAGCAAACACATACATGTTGATAAACAAATTTTGGAAACGCTCTGTGGAGCTGGGACTATTTGGACAGAACGTAGAGGATTGGGAAAAGATCCGCACACAACTACAACTGACAGGAATTCGCAAAGATGCAGAAAGAGATTCGATTGTATGGAGGGGCAAAATGAAGGGTGACAACATCATGGTGGCGGATGCATATCACCAAATCTGCTATTGGGATGCCATACATCTTGAGGTATGTTGGTTTTCTAAATTTTGGTATTCCCGCATACCTACAAAAAACACTCTTTTTCTCTAGTTAGTCTGGAGAAATAAAAATTTGACATGGGCAAACCTTCAAAAAAGAAACCGGTCTGGTCCTGGGATTTGCGTTCTTTGTAGGAGTGCGGAAGAAGAAAATTGGCATTTGTTCTTTATGTGTCCTATTGTTTCTAAAATCTAGCAAAATCTGGCTGCCATATATGGTCTCCAACTCCCACAATTCACTTGCATGTCTAACTGCCTTGAATGGTGGAATCAGCAGCACATTACCTAGTGCTATATTCCTCCTATTTTCCTTTGGGAGATCTAGAGATGGAGGAACAACATTATCTTCAACAACTACAGAGAAAACAATGCATTGGTGACAGAAAGAATCAGAAGCACACTCTCCTCTGAACTACAAATGGACATGAATACTAAGAAGTTTAAAAAAACAAAAACAGACCAAGATATCATATACCCTACGGGGTTTTTTGACAGTGCATCACAAAGCAGCACATGCAGATGCAGTTTCTTGATCCTATTTTCATCTAAGCAGGCATATCATGTTCACCAAGGTGCAGGTAAAAGCACTAATACAAAGGTAGAGGCAATGGCATTATGGAGCCTACTCTGGTTTGCTAATTTCCTGAATATTCCTACTATTCACATATTCGGGGACTCCAAGATCATCATTGATTATGTCCGCGGCCAGGCTACCATATACAAGCCCACACTTCAAGGCTGGTTACAACAAATCACATCACTCTGGAGTTCACCCCATCACTCCTCGATTCAACATATTAGCAAGGAGTTCAATTTAGAAGTGGATAGTGTCTCCGAAAAAGGCATTATGGACAAATTGGATGGCTTACACATTGAGATCAATGTGGGAGACACTTTCATGGAGGTTGGGTGTTGCCACTACCGGGATAAAACTACTCACCGAGACATATTTCTTCTTTTTTGATTATATGATGCACCTTGTTTGTCAATTTCTGTCTATTAGTAACTAGTTGCAACATTTCAAAATTCCATACATGGTCTGTTATCAACCATGCATGACGTTATCTGGCACATTAGATATTTCTGATAACTTCTATATATTATAGGCCATGATATTGCTACATGGACTGGTCATAGGGATGAATATCTGTATGATTGCATGCTCACTACAATGCACAAGTTACTATCACCGATATGTAGTTGTTTTGGAAGCTTCGTCATGAAGCAAATGTAACTATTTTGAGACTGAATATAGCGCTTCTTTCATATAAAAAAAAGAGGTTAAAAAAAAGAATATTACCCCGTTAACAATTAGTTACCAAACAAGATTCGTCCGCCATGATTGGGTTCTTAGAGGCATTGTGTTTAGCAAACACATACATGCTGATAAACAATGAAAAGATTTTTCTGTCATCCACCAAAAAACTAAACATCCGTACCATGCCTGATTTTTCTGTTAACTAAATTTGAATTTAATTTTCCCATGCTTGAACTCGAACATCCATACCAAACTTCGAATTAACGTATTAATCGCTGAACTGAACCGAACACCCGAATTTTCGCATTTTTTTGGTCAAGTAGACCGAATTTGGTAACTACGGTTTTAACACACTTGGAGAATGGTCACCTTTTTCACTAATTGGATTCTCTTTTTGTTTAACTAGACTTCCATTAAGTTATAATTTTTAAAATTTTATTATTTATGAGGAAAAATAGAAATAGCTATTAATATTTTGTAAATAAATAAAAAATGAAGATGAGCCATATGTGATGATATAGATACTCAATTTAACTTAAAGGAATTTTATACCTTTATAATTGATATTGCATAAGGACTTGTGACATATTTTATTGAGTTGATTTTTGATGATTTATGTTTTGTTTTTCTTTCTAATTTTAATGTTGGATGGTAGAACAATTTAAATGTTGGATAGAAGAATGATCTTTCCCAAATGTTGGATGATGATTTATATATTTTTCTCCCTTCTAACTTTAATATTGGATGGTAAAGCAATTTAAGTATTAGATGGAAGAATGATATTTCGCAAATGTGTTGAAACTCAAAAAGTGAGCATGAAGACTCTCTAAGAGAGTTTATCAATTACATTCAACATCTATTTATCTATACATAATCTCAACCAGAGATTCAATAGTGAATCTCAACCGGCGATTCAATAGTGAATCTTCCGACTGTCATTTATATTTCAACAAATCTCACTGACTCCTATCGACTCTTAGTTCCCTGCAGACTGTCATAGAATAGCAGTCATGGGAATAGGCATCAGGATTAACATTCCTCCCCTTAATCACAGCGACCTAAAATTTAAGGTGTCCGTTGGTCTTAGTTTCAGCTAGGGCTTACAACAGTACATAAAAAAATGTGAGAAGGGGGATTTCATATTTTGTTGGTGGTTTCACACAGCACAACTCTCTTCAACGAACACAGTGTTGCAAACACTCCTATCTGCCAACACTCCACTGAAAACTCTCTACAATCTACACCACACATGCGTCATGGTCGGCACAATGCTCTTCAGCGGACACTTAGTTGTAGACACTCCTATCTTCCAACACTCCACTAGAAACTCTCTGTGATCTACGCCACACAAGCATCACAGTCGGCATAACCCTCTTCAGTAGACACTTGGTTGTAGACATTCCTTTATGCCAACACTCCACTGGAAATTATATGCGCCACACAGGCGTCACGATCGGCACAAATTTCTTCAGCAGACACTCGGTTACAGACACTCCTATCTACCAACGCTCCATTAGAAACTCTTTGCGCCACACAAACGTCATGATCGACACAACCCTCTTCAACGAACACTCAGTTGCAGACACTTCTATCTGCCAACACTCCACTAGAAACTCTTTGCGATCTATGCCACACATTCGTCATGGTCGGCACAACCCTCTTCAATGGACACTTGATTGCAGACACTCCTATCTGCCAACGCTATAATGGAAACTCCTACGCCACATAGGCGTCACGGTCAGCACAACCTTCTTCAGCGGAAACTAGGTTGCAAACACTCCCACCTACCAACACTCCACTGGAAACTCTCTGCGATCTACACCACACAGGCATTACAGCATATGCTCACCGATCATCGCAACGCTTGAGCAACGCAAGGCTCTATGCCTCTTCCACTTGACTTCCTCAGGTGCACTTAGTAGCCAATGAGTAGGAAACTATTAATAACCTTCACCAAAGGGCAGTCTACTTCCTTAGATTTCCACCAGAACTTCATCTCTAGGCCACAATGGAGCTCAACACCCATAATCTGATGCCTATAGGGAGCAAGGTGATAGATTGGCTCTCCAACATCGTATTAAACCAGTGCTAACGTCAACATAGCAGGCACCAAATAAAGAAACATCACTCTACGTTTTTCGCTCCTCCAAGCAGCCCCTCTGCTCCTCCACGATCACTACATTCTCTGGAAGCTTCCACAAAAGCCTCTACACAGGACTTAACAACACCACTGCGAGATCACGCTTGCACTCTGGTTGGCTTGCTCCACGATAGCTCGGTAAATAGAATAGAAGTGGCTCTTGAGCAAGGTGTGCACAAACTGGTGCACTTCTCCCACTCTCATATAGAACTATATTGCTTTCCATGTTGATAATATCTCCACACATAGTGGTGAGTCTCTACTTGGCCTTACTCCACAACACCAGGAACTTGGGCCTCACACAACCCCGCAACATCTCACATGGCCTTTGTTGCCTCTACGTTGCGCTCAACAACAGGGCAGACTCCACGTCTTGTCTAAGTTTGATGGGGGTAAACAAAGTTGTAGAAAACACCTTGCAGATCACAATAGATGCAGAAGAAAACCTCAACCCAATGAAATTGTTAGTCTCAAATATTGAATCATCTTATGCACTCAAAACCACTGATCAAGATGAAGATACCAACAACGAAAGCAATCAATTAAGTCTGCAACAACCTGAAGTATAGATTTCCCAGACATAACCATTGAGCTTGTTGTCCGAAATTTCACTATCCCAATCTCTACCACTAGTTATCCAAATCAACAAAGGACAAGAGAAGTATTTACAACAAACAGACCCAAATTTATCCCTGGGAGGAGAAATTGCTTGGTGTCCTCCAAGCGTAGGCCAAACAGCTCCTCCACACTGCTCCCGGTTTAACCACCGCTCCAGAGCTTACTCAAACATAGCTCTAATACCATGTTGAAACTCACAAAGTGAGCTTAAAGACTCTAAGAGAGCTAATCAATTACATTCAACATATGTTTATTTATACATAATCTCAGCCTAAGATTCAATAGTGAATTCGTCCACTGTCATTTATATTTCTACAACTCCCACTGACTCATGTCGACTCTTATTTCCCTGCAGACTGTTGCTGACTCGCCGTCATGGGAACATGCATCGGGATTAATACTCTAACGAAATGTTGAACCAATGTCGGATGGAAGAACAATATTCTTGTTAGATGAAAGAATAATCTTCCCCAATGTTTTTGACACCCCAACAATTGGCACCAATATTGAATCCCTCCCCATAAAATTTAAATTTAATATCTAATAAAAACTATACTCTACACAAACCAACTAGTTTACACTTAATTAATTTTTTATAAAATGCATAAAATCCATTTATCAATTCTTAATTTAGTATCGTGCCCTTAAAAATCTAAGGTCATCTTAAATTATATAGAATGCATTTATGAATTGTTAACTTATAATTATATTAAAGATATGTTATAAATGCTATGTTAGAAATATTTTGATATCTTAAATTAATGAACAATAAAATTACAAATAATATTTTTATAATTATTACTTTTATGTGAACATCAATAATAAAATAGTATATTTTGTTTTATTACATATTTAAGAATATGCTTCATCAATAATTTTCATTCCTCTTTTAAAAGAAATTTAAACATTTTATGATTTGGATTATTATTATCAAATATGTTGATAAAAGAATTGTTGGAATTATACTTTTGTTTTGTTAAATTTGCATTTTTAATTAAGATAATAAATTGAGCATCTTCAAAAGCAACTCTTATTACATAGTATATAATTTCAATAATTGTTATATATGATTCCAATAAAACTTTTTAATTTTCAACTAAATTTTAAACAAAAAGTATTTATACAATAATAATAACCTATATCAATATTATATCTACATTTTATTATTTAATATTTTTAATATAGAATTTATTAAATATATTTAGAGAAGAAAGAAAACAATGAGACATTGCTTAGAGAATAAAAGTCATTATCTTTTTATACAATATCATTTCTCTCTTTTAGTGTCACCGTTTTGAATAAGATGAAATATACTTAAAGAATATTTTGATATAAATTTATTAACTAGCCCAACTATATAACTTAAATGACTAATGAACATTGCTAAGTTTAAGATAACAAAAAAAGACAACTATGAAAAGAGAGTTGGAAGGAATTGGAATCTTAGAATTGAAACTTAAATATGTAGCTAGAAAAAACTTTTTAATAACATAAATAATCACGAATCTCCACTTATCAAATACAAATAACTTAATAAATTTAATCACAATCTTTAATTAAACTAAATTATAACAATGAAAAATATTCTCTCTAATTAAATTTTAAATATACAAATAATAATAAAAAACTCTAAAATCTAAAACCTTTTCCCAATATAAATATATTCTCCACATTAAATATATTTAAAAAAAAATCCATTATCCTTTTAACAATACATCATTTGCCTACCCTCCCATATCGGCCACTTTAAGTCAAAATGAACCTTGCGTTTAAAGATGTTGATCCAATGGTTCCTCACCAAAAATGAAAAAGTAAATTACCAAAAATAAAAACAAAAAAAGTTAATATACCCAACTTTATTGGTAGCCCAACCTATTCAAAAAAACAAAAGGCATTATATTCCGTTAATACTTGGATTAAGTAAAACAAATATGAGCAACGAACGATATTACTATAAACCAAAATTACTTAAATTAAAAAAAAAAAAAGATATATTCCATTTAATTTAAACATTATTAATAATTGAAAGTTGATATATTTTGTTTTAATTTGAATGTTTTAATAATATTAAAACAAAATATATGAGAAAACTAATGCCCTGATATCGGAATCAGTTTTAACTCCTTGAATCAAACATCCTTGCCTACAATTGGCTTCTATGGGCATTGGGAACAAGGGAAAGAGGGGTAGAATATTGAACAAAGGTTGGAATTTATTTGTGTTTAAGATTTGCTCAAGTTATTTCCAAAACTAATGTGCTTGCAGTGTTTGCAGCGTTTAGGATAACTTGAGAAAAATTTTTAGTGATATTTGGTTTTATATTTTAATCAGTTCACCTCAGATTTTTGTCTACGTTTATTCCACGCTCGACATCTGTTAACCTATGACCTTATATTTTAAGTATAACCTGATATATGTACATACCTGACACCTTACAGCTGATCACATATGCATCATCACACGGAGTTTTAGGTTTCAGATTGGTCCTGAATTCATTTCCACCAAAAAACATGATTCAAACACTGCATTTACAAGATTTTCTGAAATTTTTTTGCCTGGTTACTTTGGCCGTCTAGGCAATTCCTCTGCCTTGTAGACGACTCCATAAATTAGTAGGTTGCTTTTGTAGCGCATTTTCTCATAGACTTAGTGGGACATCAATCTGGGAAATAATTTATGAATATGTGAAATAAAGTAAGAAATAATTTAAAAAGAGAACATGAGATTTTATTTTTTATTGACAAAACAACCATAAATTTTATCAAGCATTTTTTTTCTTCTTTTAATTGAATGGTGATGGAGCACTTGTTTTGGCACCAACATAGAACCCTATTAACTTTGAACTTTGGATCTATTGACCATAAAAAATATTCAAAGAACAAAATGCAAACTTCTCAATGCTTGAAAGATCCAAGTTGAGATATTCTTTTATTATTGTGGATTTTTTTTATACTTTTTTCTTTTTTATTTTCTTTCTTCATTTTCTTTGAGGTAGTGTTTTATCCAATTTTACATTGGCGATCTTTATTTTTGTTTATTAGTGTTATGTTATGTTATATAACTCACCCATATTCAGTTTTAGAGTGCACTTCACTTCTCTCGGTGCAACCAAAGATCATTGTCATGAAGGCAATGTTTTAGAAGAAGATTGTGTTTAAGACAATATTAATAAAAAGTTGTTAGGGTTCCACTCAAATTTTGTAGTCAACTCCTATTTTATGTATTTTCCGTTGGACATTTTCTCATCGGAACAATGTTCTTTGGGTCATAAAGTTCAATGAGACATAGCATTTCATTAATTATAAATTAATTTTAAAAAATTATTATTATTATAATTTTACAAAAACATGTAATAAGATTCTTAACCATAGAAATCCACCCTCACTTTACCATGTTTGCAAATATGCTTTGTTACAATACCATAGATTATCAATAGCATATGTTCCAAAAAACCATAACACTTGTTAATGTGGCATTTTTTTAATTAATTTATTTAATTGAAAGGAAAAAAAAAGGCGCAATTATTTTGGAGGTAAATCTCAACTTTTTATTTGTGCATACTAATAGTATTCTGCATTATTCTATGGAGTTTAAATCCCTACCATCCACCTAATAATTTTTTATAATTCTAAAAGGCCTATTAAAAAATATAAATCCCTATTGACATCATTATTAATAATTTTGAGTTTATTTAATGATTTATTTTCAATAATTAATTTACTTATTTTGATTATACAAAGTAAGGGTCCGGTCTATTATATTATTATATGGTTTCCTTGTCTAGCCATAAAAGTGATATCAAAACTTTAGGTAACAACCATGATTACATCATAAAATAAAATTTGTAAAATATAAATAATATTTCTCTTTTAATATTTTCAATTAATGGTGGTACTGGTATCCTCAACAACCCTTTCTCGCTTTTTCCACAACCTGAAAATGCTTTTTCCAATCAGATTTGCTTAAGGGCTAAGAGACACATGAAAAAGTATCACATCTAGATAGTTCAATGGTTGTTGTTGTATGTACCAACAACATAGAAAACTCACAAATGAACATTATTGATAAAATCAATCATTTCATTAAATGTTGATAAAACAAGATTGACCAATGCAATTTATAATATTTAACTTTGAAAACTAATTATTTCAATATGGATAATTGTGTAGTATATTTTACGTTATTATTGCTAGATATTGTTGCTATATTCATGCATGATTTTTAAATAGTGTAGTGATTTCTTTATTTTTAAATCATTTAAAATTAAAATCTTTAAAAATATTTGATACTTTGTTAAATAATATATTTTCCATCGGTTACCTTTCATCATAATCTAATTATTTGTATAAGAAAAAAGAGAGGAATAAGAAGTAAATAAAAAGATGTTGTGGGGTCTTGATCCTAAGACATGTGGAGAAAAGTAACACCCGTGGATAAAAGTAATAGGCACAAGCATCATAATCATAAAAGGAAACAAATGTGAAGCTCTGTGTCCATGGATAATCGACACAATGTACCTGCTAGATCCATAGAGGGAGAAGCTAGCTTCTACAAGAGGACCAATTCAGTCAAGGCTTACGATGTCATAGTGGGGAAGCGAACTTGAAGGACAAACCATCAAAGTACACTTGTTTACTCACATGTTTTCAATGGAAAAATATAATTCTCTATAATTTATTATTTTATTACATTAGGTAAAAATTGGAAGGAAAAATGTTCATAATGAGATACTTTTTTTTTTCATTTGATTTTAATTAAATTGTAAAAATTATTATAATAATATTAACTATATTTCTAATAAATTAAATGTTTTTCAAATCCCAGCTATCCCAACTCCTCTAAAAATCACTCTTTGATTTGTGGCAAATATTTTGGTGTTTGGAATCGATTTGCAGTAGTCCCACCCTTGTTCTTCCAAAACTATTTAATTTCCATTAATAAAAAGGGTTATGGACTAGATTTTTTTGGTTGAATATTAAAATTATTTAATTTGGTTTTTTGTTTTTGGGTCATTGACTACATTTTATGGTTTACTATTAAATAATGATGAAAAGATAAAACCTAGGTAAATGATTTCCAAATGATGATCAGACCAGAAAGTATATGTAAATGTAACATTAGGATATTACCATACCAGAGAGTACAAACAAAAGCTCTATGCATATGAGGGACCATTAATGATGTAGAACTATAAAAGTTTCCATTGTTGGCAATATAAGAACCATCTTTTGAATAACTGCTACATCTTATTTTGTAGGTGACAAAAAAACCTCATTTCTCATTGCTAAGAAAAGTGTGCATATGGAACCATGGCATGTTTGATATGTATAAACAAACTATGAGACTCCATGGAGATGTGGCACTATATTGTTTCTGAGTTACTCCACACATGTATATGTAGAATGCGAAAGAAATTATGGCAACTAGTTGTGGTACATTAAGCAGAGATCAATTTAAGAAAATAGTGTCATCCAAAACCTACTATTGAAGCAACCAATATAGAACAATAGTAAGAATCTTCTAATTTGTTATCTTTTAGGCCGAGTTCAACTTGATGCATATAAATAATACATTGTCTTGATTTACAACAATTATAGATAATTTTCTAAATGAGATAATCACCAATAAAAAGGAATACAAATGGGAATAAGAATACATCATACATTTTGAATGCCACCATATCATACATCTACAAAAAATATATATTAAATTCCCTTCATCAAACTACATAGGACGCCTAAAATGAGGCAAAAATAATTTGTATCTAGCCTTTCTTCTTATTAGAAATTGCCCATTCTAAGAAATCAATATTTCTTCACAATGGTTTTAAATTTTTCATTGGTAAAATAAGTGCTAAATTATATCTCAATGAACTTACATCATCTCAATATTTACTCTAGGCCTGCAAGTACTGTAATGGCTGGTGACCTGTGTGGATTGTTGTCTCCTTTCCTATCAGATAGTGCTTCCACTTCTCCATAACTTGCACCATGGCATAGATCTCCTTATCGTAGGTAGGGTAGTTAAGAACTACCCCATGAAATAATTCAGAATGGTAGAAAATGGGCCTTCCTCCTTGCATCAAGACAACTCCCATAGCATACCCACTCGCATCTGTCTCCACTTCAAAGGGACCCTGCAATTTTAATAATGCCAGAATTGGTGCTTGACTAGTCTTCTTCTTTAGCTCTTCGAAAGCCTTCTGCTGACCTTTTCCCTACTAGAAACTCTTACCACTTGTTGTTATAGGGTGGAGCGGTGCTACTATAGCTGAAATTGAGGCTATGAATTTCCTCAGGCACTGTGTTGCCCCAATGAAACTCCTAACCTTAGAAACATTAGTAGGCACCGACCATTTCATGATGGCCTCCATATTGGAAGAATCTATCTTCAACTCTCCTCCATCGATCACATACCCCAGATACACTAAAGACTGATGCACAAACTCGCACTTCTTGATATTTGCTAGCAGGTAGTGCTTCTTCAATGTTACCAGCACCTTCATCAAATGTGAAATATGCTCCTCCCATGTAGCACTATATACTAGTATATCATCCAGATAGACGATAACAAATGAATCTATAAAAAGGCGCAGTATATCATTCATTAATCTCATAAACGTAGTTGATGCATTACATAGCGAAAATGGCATAACTAACCACTCAAACAAACCTTGCCTAGTTTGAAGGCGGTCTTCCATGTATCTTCTTCTTTGACTCAAACTTGTTACTTCTTCTTCCCCTCCTTAGAAGGTTTTTGTTGCTCCTTTTGCTTCGATCCACTTGATTGTGCTCTTTTCAGGCCTATGTTCTCCATGTACTGTGCATGTACACAAGCCTCATCCACCGATTTGGTCTTGAACAACATCACTTGCTAATGCAGATGGCAGTGCAGACCTCCCAAATACTTTAGGAGCACATATGGTTTCTTTGGAGAGATACCCAACGCTACAACCATCTTTTTGAATTATGTGGTGTACTTTTACATGCTTTGGCCCGACTTTTGCCTGAAGTAATGCTATCGGATCCACTAGTCCTCCACGTACCCAATGGGATAAAACTATGGCTTAATGAGGGTTTTTAAATCCTCCCACTTAGTCATTGGAGGTTCTCCCTCCAACCTCATGGTTTCCATGTGGCTCTCCCACCAATTTAGTGCATGTCCCTCTAATTTCAATTGTGCGAATGAGATCTTTTTCCATTCCTCGATCTGATAGACATTGAAACAAACTTCCAGTTGTTGCAATCAGTGGTTCAGCTTCATAGCGTCAATCTCGACGTGGTACAACTTGATATAAACTTTTGTTTCCATTTTGAACAAGGATTGATTCATGGCACTCAAACTAGGTTGAACTTTTCTAGGTTCTTTCTTTAGTTTTGTTCTCTGTTTCTCCCTGATCTTCTGATCCTCGTTCAGGTTTTTCCTCTGCATTCGAACCCCCATCTTCTCTAGGAGGTTTACATTATGGTTTATATCCATGACTTGTTGTTCGAGTTGCGAAAGACTCACCTCTATAGGATCACGAGGTTTGTTTACAGATTCGTCACCCATGATTAGGGTTCTATGATTTTAGGCCTCGCAGATCTAGATCCCTACAATCTCCACAAAATACCCAAAGAAAACTGCTCTGATACCAAATGATCTATAAAATGTCGTAGATATTCCATTAGACAGTTCGTCACAATAGATCTGATAATAATATATTAAAATACTGAAATTTTACACTATTACAGTTTATTAAACTTTAATATATGTGGATTTAATTGCAATGGACGCGAATATAAATTATGTAGAAAATTAGAGAATGACAAAATAATCTCACACACACATAAGACACAAGATATGCTCATTGGGAAACCATTTCGGGAGAAACCCAGCTGGAAGGTGAGGTCGCTTCTCGCTCTTTTTCCATTTGGAAATATGACTATAAGTACAAAGAAGTAATGTGTGTGGCTCATGGGCTACTACAGTGCATAGATCCTCTTTGTGTGTTCTACCTCTTATCTCTATTGACTATCTTTGCTCAATTATGGAACGAAATTCTCTCAAAAGAATGGAATGCCTCTTCCTCCTAGTGGCTCGGTTATAACACAACCTGATAGCCTGTTTGACTACATTAACTCTTAACTAGAGTTACCATATAGACTCTTCTAGAGCCTTTTACATCACAAACATGTGGCGCGCCCATTTTCCATGAATAATGGGGGATGACATAGCATCCTCTCGAACTATAGATGTGAAAATAGGAAGGGCAACTTCTAAGTGGCATAACTTTTGCATGTGGGCTCCGATTGACACGCTTATTGCACAGGGAAAATTTTAAGGATGGAAAATTATCTTGAAGTTGAAAAACATTAGTGAATCTCACTAGTCCCTAATATGCAAACTATAAAATGTTTATTAATATATCTGTAAACTATTCAAATTTATAAAATTTTACAAATTTATAAAATTTTACAAATTTATAAAATTTTACAAATTTATAATGATTTTATATATAGTCTCTATATAATGTTGGTGATTTTTAACGTTAAATAATTTTGTATTGTAAAATTTAGGTGAATCAATTTTATAAAAAATAGAAATTGGTGAATCTTTTTTGTGGAAAAATCATGGAAAATTAGCCCACCTGCGAATATTAGCCCCTAAAATTTTGCATGTTCTTATGTCGTTGGAAAGGTCTTTGGGTGTCAAAAAACATGAAAAGATTATGTGCTATAGCAGTAAAGTTTTACCCCCAAAAAAACATCATTTGATGCCTCAAATGCTCTTGGAAGGTTTCAGACCTCGTTTCGCCAAACTAGGTCCCACCTATAAAAATGGCCCGTGAGCTAATTCATCCACTTTTTTCACTCCAAATGCATCGAGATGGATGACAAAAAATATAATGATCCAATTCAAATCAGCAGTCAAGACCTTCAACCTCTAACGAAAAAACTTGAACAAGCTAATTTATCAGAAAATTTCCTACATTCTAAATTAATAAAAAAAACAATAACCGTTATACATACATCATATCCTTCCGGAGCAACATAGCAGTGATTAACATCTACATACATCATATCCTTCCAGAGCAACATAGCAGTGATTAACATCTTCATAGTGGAATAAGCAACAGAAAGACTCACACAAGTTGAGGAGGACATAAACTTGACCATAGATGTAAAACATGATGCAATCTTAAATAATGCAATATCGCATATCACTTCTATCTTGATTGATTCAACACAAATACCTACGAACTGCATCCATCACCTCGTCAATCGCTTGCATGCCCTCATCCCACCTGACAATTCACACTCAGAAATCTAGAACATGATATCCAAATAGAGACTAATAAAAAATTGGATCACAGGTTGTTGCACCAGTACATTATCCAAAGCAGAATAATTATAAATTAATTTCCCGGGCTAGGGATTGTGCTCATTCAATATTGTACAAGAACAAAGGAACAAATTGGATATATCATTATCTTTGATCAAATCATTAATATAAGAACAGGAGTTCTGGCTTGAGTGTATCGACACAATGCCCTTTTAATTGCTCATAATTAGACTAGACCTGCAACCACACCAAAACTCATCCCACCTATGACTCACAAGAGGTTCATCTATCTCTAGGCCAAAAATTATTTTTTATTGCAACCATTTACATGTGATTCAAACATCATAAATCAATTTTTTTAATAATGATATTCAACAAGATGTGGTGATGAAATCATTGGTATCTTTAATTTTTAAAATGCATGGGAGGCTACAGGTGTTCTGGATTTTCAGGCATAATTTTTCGGTCCTCAAATATAAATATCACCGCAAAAGTCATTGCAGAATTTCAAGGGTCATGTACACATTTTAACCCATGCTATACCATAGTGATCAATGACTAGCTGTGAAAGCCATTGCAGAAAATCTAAGTTCATGTGTGTATTTTGATCCATGCTATACCACAATGATCAATGTCTAGATCAAATCAAGGTGAAACAATTTATTGTGGCCTTGGGAAGTTGACCCAGGTCAACAAAATAATCCCAAAAATAGTGAGAGACTCCATGCACATGCACCAGAACATTCTCCGATTGTCAGCAGGGTAATCAGTCTTCATTAAGAGATAGGTCCTTGATACAGAAAAATATATCTTGCAATTTTCTTACTGAAGTTTGATATTTCCATACACCGAAGATTAGGGCTATGTTGGAGCTATAAGTCACCATGATCAATAACAAAGGAAAAAAACACAAACAAATTCAAAATTCAGGCTATTTGATTTCAATTGATGTCATCTAGAGGTGAAACGAGCTCCTGGAGCTGACCTGTCATGTTAATAAAAAGAATGAATTTTGAATTTTCAAAAAAGAAAATTTTGGAGCCAAAACCAAAATGCCCTTTGGCACCGACTTCAAGTGGTTTTTTTATTAGTCCATGCCATCTGGTAATGGCCAGGGACTATAGTAATCGGAAATGATGTTATTAGCATTAGTTGAGATGCTTTGACCTGTTTGTTAGTCTCGGTTCTTGATTTATAATCAAATTTTTCTAACATGAATAGATTTACCATCTTATTTAGCCTCTTCCCAAGGTGGGGAGTCAAAAAGCATAGTTTATAATGTATTTGTTTGTTCATATTTTCATATCCGTAAATGCTACTAGACTAATGCTAGCATTAATAGAGCTCATTAAATAACATATCCTCCCATGATCTCTGATTCTTTGATAAGAAGAATAGAAATATGCTATATTATATCTCCCATCTCTGATATGTTCTTTTTTCGGTTACATGGCTGCCAAACACATGGCCACATGGCTTACATGGCCACATCGCTTACAGATTGCTCTTAGATGCATGGGAGGAACATTAGAACATCCAGCTATCGATTCACACCTTAGAATATATAAGGTTGCTACAACTTGTGCCCGGAACAACCTGCTTCACGCCCCAAGAACAAAGCAAAAGTCAGAAAAATGATGTTCTTTTTTCGGTTACATGGCTGCCAAACACATGGCCACATGGCTTACATGGCCACATCACTTACAGATGGCTCTTAGATGCATGGGAGGAACATTATAACATCCAGCTATCGATTCACACCTTAGAATATATAAGGTCGCTACAACTTGTTGTGCCCGGAACAACCTGCTTCACGCCCCAGGAACAGAGAAAAAGTCAGAAAAATGAGACTTTTTTTGCGGCAATATCATCACCTGAGACAATATAGAAATATAGCAGTCCTGGATAAGGACATGTGAGCATGAATATGCATACAACAACAAGTATGGCATCTTTCGATGCTCAATGTCATAAAAAGTCTTGAAAATGAGGCATTCTTTGCTTGCAAATATGTAAAATTCAACTGACTAGTAGGTAATGTTTATTTCACTATATATTTTTGAAGGTTCTTTCTTTAGACAACTTATTAACAGAGAAAGCATGAGATTGCATATGCTTTGTACGAATCTGAAACTTTTATTGAAAAAACCAAGGATTTGGATTTTAACAACGGTAGCATAATTGTTTTGCTACAGAATTAGACAGAATAACTTTAAAATAGACCCAGGTTTATTCTCTATTTGGTTGAAGCTACTTACGAGTCTCTTGTGATTTCTGTCAGGTATTTTGCATTAGTTTTGCGATGTTCCATAATCAATTTGAGTCCCTGTAATTCGCAGAGAAAGGAAAACAACTTGCATTACCAAGCATAAGAGAGCCGTTAAGGAGGAAGAGTGGTTAAAAATAATACTACTCATAAAAAACAATAAGAACAAGTACTATATTTCATTTAACGTGAATTAAATAGGTAGGCATTGTGTTATATTTCAATACCAGATACCCATTCCAGCTTGAGTTCACAGATGCGGGTTCCGTAAGCAGCGCTCTCTCTTCTCCAGAAATTAAAGTAGCAGGTTAAATTGTTGACCTATAACAATTAAACCTATAACTAACATTCTCCTTAACCCTAAGGACCATAAATAAATTTAGAGCTTCTTTCCCTAGTGTTAGACTCTAGCACCGTTCAATGAACTTGGAGAATAAATTTCAAAGTGTAATAAAAATTTCTTGGCACCTGGAATGATGGGCTGAAAAATTAGCAAGTGGGAAGGGTTATGTATTGGTACGTGTACCGACTTGTTCCTAACAAAGAAATCTGCACGCACAGGCTGCAAAAACTGTAATTATTTACCTAATTTGAGTGACAAGAATAAAGAGACGTACTGCAAAGAGGAAAAGAGAGAGCCCTGGTAAGCGAAGAAATTAACATGCAGAGGGTACAAAATCCCCTTGCCACTCTGCGAAGGAAGTTCCTTTGTACATAAAACAATAAGTGCTGGACTTGGAAGCAATAGAATTTATCTGAGTCTGAAATTAAAACAAAAACAAAACTTGCGGAATTGTATTCAAATGTTGTTGCTTAACAGGTGGGAAAAATGACTTGGGAAATATCACTCGAAACAAATTCCATGGTTGCCCGCCTTCTGCTCCGCCAATCCCTGCGCAATCCATCCATGCCTTTTCACAGATTGACTGCGCGAAGATCCTGTGATCCTATTATCCCTCCTCTTCATCTGAGATTATCCCTCCTCTTCGGCCGCTCTGCCTGGCTGATGAAGCTTGGAGGCTGTTGGCGGAGGAGGGCCGCAGGATGTTCAAGCCGGTGTCGGGCTTCGTATATCCTCTCCTTGGCCTTGCCAATGACGACATGGGTTTACCTCCATGGTGGCAGGTGCATTCCCATTTTCTTGAGGGATTTCTTGGCAAAGTCACACATGATCTCAATGACCTGCTTCAATCTCTTGGCCTTGCCCACATATACATTGGGCAAACCCTGCAATAAGGAATTGAATACAGTTGTGGGTCTGGCTATCTCAAACTATGCTCTGAAATCAATGTCCACGAAGAAACGGTCTCGATCAATTATTACATCTATGTACTCATAATTCCCTGTAGAGAATCCACCAATGTGCTCCCATCTTGATTTGCAGAAGCCTGCACTGTAGCTCAGTCCACGCAAATAATTCATCACACACCGCCTCAACAAGATTTTCTGGTCAATAACCTGATGTTTATTCACATCGGAAATTTCAACTTCATTTTGATTTATCTCAAGAGCCCTAACAGCCTCCTTGTGCAGGAGAAACTCAACTAGGTTGTTAATGCTGGACAAGAACAGGCCTTCTCACCGACTACAACATGCTTCAACATCTTGTTTTGAAGCAAGTAGATTCATTGTGATATATGCAGGAACCAACACGTGTAACGCATGCAGGTGGTTCGATTATCGTTGGGTGTCCAAATGCCCAATACGGTGTTCTATTCGATTAAGACTTCTTTGACCGGATGCGTATGATCCACATATTTTGAGGCGCTATCGGTTATTTGTCTCTTTTTTTTATTATGTTTGCTCCAGCATCAACCTTGCAAGCAGATTCAACGAACAAATTGTTTACTAAGGTCGAAGCATTTCTGATCACGCTTTAAACTTTGTAAATCATGATTCTCGCAGGCCTTAAAGGTTAGCGAGAATAGAGAAGTCCCGGTTTGAATGCATACTTGTGTCTCCTTAGAAATTACCTAATTCCAAGGACGCCCCTATTGTCAATGTTTACATAATGTCTCCTTAAACTTGTAATCCAAAACACACATATGAGAAATCTATATAAAAGCTTTCACCTAGACATATAAAGTAGATAACGGTAGATACTTCACATAAAGAGCCTACAAAATCAAGATTATTACAAGCTGTGATGAGTGCCACAACTTATCAATCATAAACTACAATGGGATACATAAACTACAATACATATTCCATTGGACAATTAGTTGATAACGAAAATTTATTCAAGTGCTGACTTTTGGAATAGACTGGCACTGCAATAAGGACTGTCAGATTTGAAAGCAGAATTGGACATTGCTGGAACAAGAGAATCCGAGAAGCCAAAAAAGTCATTCTGAATCTGAGGGAAGTAGTATGATAGTTATTGCTAGCTCTGACTATGCTCAGCCAGGAAAAAATAAAAAACCTATTCCTCAACCATCTAAGACCGGTTCTGCTTCTATGGTATCTTCTTAGACTATTATCCCTGTCCATTAAGGCAGTTCAGGTTCAGTTCCTTTCCGTTAATTCAATATCTGTCTGTCCTGCGAAATCAATAGGAAAAGCCGAAAAGAGCTTCGGTTTGGTTGCAGGAAAGAGAGCAGCAGATTCTAGGCCTTTGACTCGTTTGCAAATAGTATTCATGCGTTCTGTGCAAAAGTGTTCAATGCAGGTGCAGGTGCATGGAGATGTCAGAATGAATGATACCGCTGAACCGTTCCCTTCATTTTTCCAACTTTTTACATTGGCAGGGACTTGCTGCTTGGCAACCCCTCTTGTTACTTAAAGAAGGATTGAATGGGGTATCTCAAAGCCCATAAAGGTTAAAATATTTTTTAATATTAATGCCATCTTTAATCCAAAATATGATCATTCACCAAGCTACTACTAGAATTTTAATTTGCGGACCAGTACCACTTTTTTTTACTTAAAGAAGGATTAAATGGGGTATCTCAAAGCCCACAAAGATTAAAATATTTTTTAATATTATTGCCATCTTTAATCCAAAATATGATCATTCATCAAGCTATTATTAGAATTTTAATTTAGGGACCATAACCAGACATCTAAGGGTCTAATTACATCTAGCCATGAGATAAATCAAAATGAAAGCAAGATTAAGAAAGATAATAAATATTAAGAAATATAATGGGTTAACAAGATTAAGAAGGATATTGGCTTATCTAATAATTTTGTTTTTTTATAATAATATCAAAAAAGAAAGGTAATGTTATTATATTGAATATTTAAAATATATTTTATAAACATAAAACAAAACTATTGTAATTATATAAATTAAATTGTTGATAAATGTCAATAAACATCAATTCATTATAACCATCTAGACTCTTATTTCATTATTTCGTGATACATGTCATGTTGCCAAAATTTTAAAAAAATCATAAAAATTAAATAAAAGATAACTTTTAGTATTATTATATCAACTAAACTTATATACATTTAAAATATATATATAACAAGAAAAGCATAGTATATGTGAACATGTAGTTTTTATAATTAAATTAAAAACCAAACAGGACATAACTACATTTAAGATAAATCTCAACTCTCTATTACTAACTACATTTTAGTACTCGGAGAGACCTTTCCAGCAAGGTATCATATGCGTCAAATAGAGATAATATGACCAAGTTATGACCCCAAGAAGTTGGTTGCCCAACTAACCCCAATGGGGCCCATAAGCTCCTAGTGTTACATCTCCTTGGGTTAGGGTTTTGGTTGTTTAGGTTTTTCTCATGTTTTCCAATAATAAATAGGCCCTTGAGCCTCATTGTAACATGGTTCAGAGGCATGTAGCCACCACATCTCTTCTTAGAGATAAGCTACCATCGCTTGAGCTAGTCTTATTTCCATTCTGTTTGTAAGCATATTTCAGTATTTAATATTAGTGAAATGAAGTGATATTTATGTTGCATCTTTTTGTTTATGGTTATATCTGTAATTTGATGTGTTCCTATTTAAAATTGGATCAGTGGTATCAGAGTGGTCTGCTCATTCTCTGTTTTTCTTTGCATGTCCCCAACAAGGTTGAGAAATAAGGAGTTAGGGCTTGAACTAGTTGAACCTTTGCAAGATTAGCTTCGCAAATCCCGATAGCCTCCATGGCGGAAGAAAAAAAAGATGAGCAGATAGGAGATCCTATCAAAATATTGCTTGAATAATCCCTCGAGTGACAAAGGAATGTGATGATGGACAACTTTTCCCAAAATCTTCAACACTACCGAGGGCCAACGCATCTACTTCGAGCAGCTACGCTAGAAGCACCACACCCTTTAAGGTATAAGTTAACTTTGACATCCCCATATTTGAGGGTCAGATAGATGTGGACGTCGTAGATAAATGGTTAAATTTGCTAGAAAGATATCTTTCTATTCATGGTTTTTCCAGTCAGGAAAAGATTAATTTTCTCTTCTCAAAGATGCCCCCCACGTCAAGGGTTGGTGGGAAACCTACTGTGAGTAGAAGAATGAAAGTACGCCTTCACTATTTTTAGTCGCACCCACTTGGGATTCATTCCGGGACGCCATCAAGGAGAAGTACTACCTTTTTGAGAGCTATGAGGATAAATACATAAATTGGACGACACTACGACAGGGAAGGGACCAAGATGTGCAGATTTTACCAATGTTTTTCATACACTTCACATGAATTTGGGCATCAAGGAATCTGTTATCACTCCAGGAAAATCACCTAGGTTGCAGCTCGAAGATGCTTGGTAACATATAATATTCAATATTGTTCTCGAAACTATTGGAATGGATGAAGGTTTGGATCAAGACAGATAACTGTGTCAACTCTATTTTCATTCCAGAAATGCATGAACACCCTCAACTTGACAAGACTTTAGACCACTAATGCTCAATAGTTTATAGATTCAATGGATAGATAGAGAATACTGACTGTACCGGCAGATGCATACATAAACATATATGAATGGCTAGCTACAAAAAGTAAATGAAGCTTGCAAATTCAATTCATCAAAGCAAAGATAAGATGACAGTTATCTGGCATTAGACACAGAAGAAATCATGAATAGACTATCCAAGTGCAAGCTTAGAACATAAGGGAAATGGATATTGAACATGTAACAACAAAAGAAGCTTGTATTACTGGAATGAATATGAGATGCTACAAGGAAAAAAATATCCACAGTCTCCAGAAGTTGAATCCTTCATACATTTAACTTTCAGCCCTTTATAGGCCTTTTACAATGCTCCTAAGCTCTCAAAGGCTCAGAGTGTCTTAATATATCCTTTTTGTCTTTAACAACTTGATGCCCTGACCAGGCATGCATGGGCTCAGAGGTTTCTTCTTTTGACAACAAAGTAACTGCATTCTGGTGGTTGGTTGCGCTGTCTAGGAGCTTGCTCGTGCTAGCGATGCTCCATGATTGTTTTGTTTGTTTTGGATATGTTACGTTGTTGATGCTCCATGACCACTTATGTTTCGGGTTGCATCATGATGTGGCCCTTTTTTTCCCTTTCTGGCCTCTGTCTCCCGACAATTGTTTCCCGACGTCTACTCTGTGATGGAATGGCTATCGGGCCTATGAAATCCCTACAACTGCCCCTTTTCTATTTTACACAGAGAAATGTTGCCACACTGTAAACTCCCGCCAAGCTCTTTTTATTTCGGACTCAAAAAGTCCTTAAACACTGTCTATTCCCCTATTGGGCCCATCCTTATCGCTATCGCAAGTCGTTGATGGCCCATTCCCAGTCTTCCCTTTGTATTTGGAAATATGTTAAAAACACTAGAAATACATGAAAAAATGGCTTTGGCGGACCTAAAAATATTATATATTTTCATTCCCGAACCCTTTCGGGTCCGGGCCTTATTGCATCGGCGCTGCTCCAAGGTTCCCTTTGTATTTCGTTAAGTAACGAAAAACTGCAAAATTGTATTAAAATTGGCTTTTCTGCGGATTTCAAATTTTATGCATTTCCCTTCACGATTCCTTTCAAGTCTGGGTCTTATCGCATATCGCAAGTCAATTTGGTCCTGCTCCATAATGTTTCCCCGATTGCGATCCGCCGATGCGATTAATCGCAATCACATGTTGCTCATGCCCCGGGTCCATGGTGAGCACTCCTTGTTAATCTTCGATAATGATCCTGTGATGTGACGTGGGTCGTCGATCTGCACGCTTGATCAACAGTCCACGTTGCATCGCTGATCGCCATCACAAGTTCCACACAGTCCGCCCCTAATCTGTTGATTGCCTCCGCAGATTGCAACCCGCCAATCATAGATCGTTGATCGGGGGTGCCTTCCATCCAACCTTAAGTCCTCCTCTGTGTTGGCCAATTGCAATTTGCCGATTAGATCTAGTCCATTGATCGGCCAGATCTGACGGCTACTGTGAATTTCTCTATGTATGCCTCCGGTACTTGTTTTTTCACTGTTTTCTCTGGTTTTCTACCTCTCGATAGTGCTTTTACGCCATTCCAAGGGTTCTTCTCCTGCGCTGGTTTTGATCTTTGGCAAGATTTTGCTGTGTTTTGAAGACTTAAAGAGTATATTTGGATTCATTTTTGGATTCATTTTTGGGCCAAATGCCAACAAGGCTAACACTGGCTCCATCTGGGGATGAAAGCCTCCCTGTGAGGTTTCAAGAACTACAGAACAATGCCTTTCCTGTAAAACCAAAATCAAATCTTCCTCCTAGTGTTCCATTGGGCATGGAGTCTATTTTGCAACAAAATAAAAACTAAAAAGACATATTTACAATACCAAGGCTTCAAAGCCTTAAATGAAATTAAATTTTTGAAGAACCGCCCATTTACTAGGCTACCAAACACATCTCCTCCTTCCAGACTGTGCAAAATAAAAATGTTGCTCATTTGAACTTGAGTGATGACAAACGGACTTTTCCATAAGGCATCAAATTTACCATGGTTGCCCTTCTTTTCCTACGACACATCCAATTTGAGAACCCAGTCACCAAACTGAAAATTGTCCCATTTTACCTTTCTACCAAAGGTTTCTTTGATCTTCTTCTGATGAATTTTAGCAAATTCATCAAAGATTTGTAAAAGCCTATTAATTTCATCACCCTTTTCAAAAACTTTCCAGTATTTGACATTGTCAAGCAGAGATGTTCCATATTTCAACTTATCTCTATATGCTTTCAGCCTTGGATGCTTTTCTTGGAAATTTTTGTTGACATGCTGAATGATAAGGTCTACGTCTCCAAACACTTTCAGGCCTTTGATTCCAATTTCTTTAGCAGGGTTTAAGCCCAACATCAAGGCTTCATACTCTGCCATGTTATTTGTGATCTGAAAAGTTAATTTGAAAGATAAATGAATGCATTCTATGTGGGGGACACAAGGACTACACTTGCTCCTAAAACTTCCTTAGAGCGAGCTCCATCAATGAACATGTCCCAAATCGGTGGGCCTTCTTCCTCTGTGATCTGGAAAACTGGGTTTTTAAGCTACGTGGAGGCCAACTGGGATTCTTCAATATGAAGAATACAGGATCCAAAATCAGTGTTGATAGCGTAGATGGGATGATTAGTGGGATTCTTCTCATCACTGAGATCGAAGCCAACTGAGCCTCTCTGCACAATCTCCTATTTTCACCTCCAAAAACTGTGACAGTAGCATAGGATAGATCATTTTGAAATGTTCCACCTAATCTCTTGATCTAGCCTCTAGAAAGCAACATGCCAAACTTGGGGGGTACATTTTCTACCACAATATCCATCATCACGCTTTTCATGGGCAACTGAGACTAGGTGATGGCTAGATCTTTGATTAATCCCAAACATTTCACTTTTCTAGAGTAAAAAAAAAACAGGTCATGATAAGGCTTGGTAATGTCAAGACACAACTCATCCATGACAGCCTTGGGCATTAGATTATGGCTGGATCCAATGTCCAGAAGGAAATTGTGAAGGATTTTGTCATGAATAGTCAGAGAGACATAGAATGATGGGGAGCTGTCTTCACAATTTTCAATCATTGGGCTGACAATAACAGTTGGTTTGTCATCTTGCAGATTTACATAGTCGGTGGAGGCTTGGATGGCTTTAGGTTCAAGGGCCTTGAGGATAGATTTCTTGAAGGACTCATTCTTCACTAGTTCAATCATAGGTATAGGTATTCTTAGCTTCTAGATTTCTGATTCAAAACTGAAAGGAGAAAGAGGCTTTTCAGGGCCTCTTACCTCAAGGGCTAGAGCTTTGAGGATGACAGGATCAACTGCTAGTCGCTTTTTCTTATTAGCTTTTTGTACATCAGGGACAACGACTCTTTGAATAGGAGTTTCCTTGGCATTATTCATCTTCGACCTCAGATTGTATCTGTGTTGATCTTCAGTTTGTAGAACAACTTCACCGTCCCACTCTTGGCAGATCTGGTCATTGAATAATGACTTTTCATAGGTAGATAAGGCCAAAAAGGAGGCATTTCCTTTGTCTTCCACACAATGGATCTCATCATCTTCTTCAAACTGCTCCTCTTCCATGACTACGTTCTAGAAAGGGGTATTCACCCTTTGGTCTTCATGGGCATCTTTGCTTCTTTGCAAAATATGCAACTACTCATTAGCTCTTGTATATGGATTTGGACTTCTAGGAACAAAGGTATTAGGAACCCTTCCTTTCCCGGGGTGTTGCTCAACCTTTAATTTGGAGATCTCAGAGGCTAATGACTCTATCATCTTGGTCATTTGATCTATCTTAGGATCTGACGATGATGAAGATTCGCCTCTCTATCTCCTTCTATCAACATTTCCCTTGAGCTTTTTTGCAGCCATGATGTTGAATTATACTTCCAAGGTTGCATCCTGCATATCAACGAAAGTATCACATCGCCTCTCCCTCAACAGTAAAAAGAATTCAGAATCAAAGGCATTGGCATAGATGAGTCTAGCAAAGGTAGTGGTGGGTTTTACTTCAGCTGGTATCTTACTGTACATGCGATTAAACCTCTTATTAAAATCAGAAAACAACTCACTATTTTCCCTCTTTAAGTTGTCAAACTCGGTGTGGTAGTAGTAGAGAATATCCTTCTTATCCCACCAATTCTTTAGGAATGCATCATCTAAAGCCTCAATATCTGTTATAGATCTTGGGGTCAATTCTCTGAACCATTTTCTAGCCTCTCCATCTGGGCTTTGGACAAAGACTCTCATCCAGACATCATCTTCACTAATGTCCAGGTTATCAGCATGGTTATAGAATGATTCAAGATGTTCCTCTTATGTAACACCTTCAGTCCCAGTGAAATTAGGCCTATACTTCTGATATTCTCCAGTAGGTATGGCATTCAAAGGAGTGGGTAGTACTAGAGGTCCATATCTAGCAGCTATGATTCTTTCCATTTTGGCAGGTGCTTGTGGTACTACCATAGCTGTGGTGGCTATAAGGGTATTGGCAGTTTGAATGATAGAGGACTGAGGAGTGACTGACAAGACTAAAGGAGTATGATGGATAGGAGGTAAGGTTTCCTTTGGGCTTACAGCAAAAGGAGAACCTAAAGAATAAGGAGCTTTAAGAATCTCTGATAATTTTTTCTTCACTGCTAGTATTAGAAGTTATACTCTCAACATGTATTTGTTCTATTACAGGATTTTCTTGAAGAGATATAGAATATTGTTTAGATTTACCTGAACTTGATGCTCCTTTCTCCAATACATTTCTTTCTTTGATGATTTTTTCAGGATCAGATACTGGGTTAGCTTGTGGCTTCTGAGGATTTCTCAAAGTATGTATTATGAAACCAACTCAAGAAAAGATAGAAAAGATAGATCAACACCTCAGAATTCAGCCTCTTCGAGGGGGAAACCTCATTTACATTACATAAATGAACAATTCTTGGATGATACAAATGAAAGGACCTCCTTTCTATATATAGGAGTCTAAGGGGTCAT